>DXKC01009501.1:0-12916 GCA_031170775.1 Cymbopogon citratus
CACGCGCATGCTGCAGATCGAGCGAGCACCCCCATGGGTTTCGGGCTCCAGTCCACCATCCCCATCGCATCATCTCTAGATTCTAGTAGCTAGAAGAAGTAGTTCTATTCTATCTCTACTCGATCGCCCCTCTCCGCCTCAGATCCATCACCATCACCGTATGGATCGATCCAAGCCAAGCGGAGACGGATCCGCACGGGATCGAAAGGAGGAGGTGCTACCGGACGACCTGCTCGCCGACGTGCTGGGCCGCCTGCCGCCCAGCAGCCTAGCGGCGTCACGCTGCGTCCGCAAGCGCTGGTGCTCCATCATCGACGCCCGGCGCCTTCTCCGCGCCGATCTCCTTCCTCTCCACCTCGACGCCTTCTACTGCATCAACCTCGGCCTCATTGATCGGCTGACATATTTCTTCGCACGTCCTTCGGTAGCGCGTCGAATCCCCGGCGGCTGTCTTGACTTCTTGGAAGATTACTTTGATCTGGAAGTGCAGGATCACTGCAATGGTCTGTTATTGTTGTGTGACATGGTGGCCAACCCTGCCACACGGCAATGGGCCAACTTGCCTAGCTCCCCAGAACCATCCATTGCCGATATGCTTGCTGGGGTCGCCGTCGGGGTTGGGACAACGACGGATCAGGATCAGCAGGAGAGCGACGGTCACTTGTTGTCTTCATGCTTTTTCCTTGTATACGATCCCATGGCAGAGTCTCCACAGCACTTCGAGGTATTTCTTATTCCCTTACTTGGCCGTGATCTGGGCAACATCAACATTGATCTTGAGGAGCAAGAATGGCCGCCCATGACATTCAGAATCCATGTCTTCTCGTCGAGGAGATGGAGATGGGAGGAGAGGTCCTGGATCCGCCAAGGGGAGCCTGCCGGAACAATGGCTGATATGATGCAATCTGATTGCTGGGAACGCAAGGCCGTATATTTCCGAGGAGCACTCTATGTGCATTGTCAAAATGATTCTATCATGAGGTACTAGCTAGCTACCTTGTCGCATTGTTTCATCTATTATTGTTATTATTATTGTGCTACTATATGATTTATTTGCTTTAGTCTAGTGCTAATTAAGCATACTCATTCTTTTTTTAATCGATTTGTAGGATAGCCTTGTCCAACGACAACAAGTACCAAATGGTGAGATCTCCGGAAAAACGGAGCAAACTTGGTGCCGAGCGTGCTACCTTTTACTTAGGAAAATCAGAGAAAGGGGTGTACTCTGCGTTACTTTATTGGGTTGACTTTGGTAGTTGCCCCTATTTTCAAGTCTGGTTGCTTAAGGAGGAGGAAGAGATCAATGATGGAAATCACATTATTCACATGGAGTGGGTGTTGAAGACTAATATCAGCCTTCAAATGCTGCTGGCGAAACCTCCTCGTCTTCACAGTCGTCACGGCTTTGCGGATGATGAATGGAGGGTCATTCGTTACTATAACGATGAGGGATTAGAAGTAACACCTGTTGCTCCTGCACATGATCATGGCGACGAGTTTGCTAATGATGATTTATGGGACTTTGACAATGCTGATGATATTGTCAACAAAGATAATAATAATGATGTCGAAGCAGACCGACACTATCCGATTGATTTTCTTGGATTTCATCCTTACAAAGATATTGTCTTCTTTTCCTTATCATCAAGGACAATATCTTATAATTTCAATACCTCAAAGGTTCAACAGTTGGGCAGCGACATATGTTTACCGGTGGGCATAAGAGCCTGTTTCCCATATACACCATGTTGGCTTACCATGGGGGAATTATTTGAAAACAGTTAACTTTAAGTGCCTAGCTTGTATAAGTAGTACATATATTAAGAGGAGTTTAAGACTTTGTTTATTTATTTGGAGCTACTAGATGTTGATCCCCCGCCACTTGCTTATAAGTATGTAATCATCAGAATACGCATCTTCAACTTTATTTGTAGGCGTCGTTGTGGAAGTCTCGGTTGGGTTTTTTCGGGCAGTGCCAGTTCGTCGTTTCCGCCGTGGTGTTCGTGGTTGGTGTCAGGGGTGGTGTTTTTAGGTTTTCTTTGTTAGTTTTTTGTTCTTCTTCAGTTGTGTTGGTGGCTCGCGTCGAAGACCCAATCCGACCGAGTGAGTGGAGCTCCTAGTGGTTAAAAGTGGAGTCTTGCGTCGATGACCCAATCCGACCGAGTTTTAGAGCTTGTGTCGATGTCCCAATTCGACCAAGTAAGGAGTTGGAGTTGAGTCGAGTCGAGTTGGCGCTCTTGGTGGCGCAAGTTGAGTTGATTTGGTACCTATGTGTGCATTTGGAGTAGGGTACCCTCCACATTTGTATGTGTGGTTTTTGCCCAGTTTCCACTTCAAAAAACTGGGCGGGGCGCTTGTCTTCTTTTTTCTTTATTCGTCTAATAGAAATCACGGCAAAGCTTTTGCCGTCCTTTCTAAAAAAAAACTTTATTTGTCAAAAATTATCTTTCGACATGCATATTTTGCCTTTATTTTTGTGGCGGTAAATAAATATCCCTGGATCACGGCCTGCATCTCGCACAAAGTTAAAAAGCCCATTTAGTAGCCAGGAGCTGGGCACCTTTTTTTTTACTAGTTAACTATTTTACTGCAAAAGTGTGAAATTTAATAATACTCCATAGTATAGATCTAATAATCGGATCAAGTCCACCCATAGTTCAACAAACTGTAATACTTGATTTATTTTATTCGTACCAAGACAACCATACATAACCAACGTACCATTTCTCTAATATAACAGCAATCCAAGCATAGTACCACCGCAAATGAGTGGTATACAAATTACATGATACAATGTCAGTCAAAGCAACCAGCTCCAAAAGCCATGTTGCTTGTTACTCGGCGCCATCCCCTGAAAGCCTGCAATGGCACACAATACATCCATTCATCACATGGTGTTCTCTGCCAAAGGGGCGATTGGTTAATCAGTCGATCCCACCTGCCTCCAAGATGTCGAATCTCGGTCTAACTGGACAGTTTCTAGAGCAGTTGATACCCGCAGCACCTGTTCAGATATATCATCGGCATCCTATCTCCAGTTGTACTCATCTTTCCTGTTGGAAACTGAAGATCACCCTCTGCGATATGGAAGTACGCGACCAAGGGCACTTGCTTCAGAATTCAGAACAACACAGCTACGTACATATCATAAACTGAAACGATTGCATAGCGCTAGCAGTGCACAAACCTGATGCCTGCGATGAAGACATTGCCCTGTCAATTTCAAAGAAATATATGTCACACTCACATCTAAATATCTAATGTCAAAAACAAATAGCTGTGCATAATTACAATGGTGCGGCAGTATGGCGTCATGCTTACCTCCCCATAGGATGCAGGTTCCCAACTGATGCTGATGGTGGCCTCCTCATGCTCCGATGGTCAGCCTTTAGTGATGGATCAGACTCTGAACTCATCCTCCTCCTGCCGCCCATCCTTGTTTGAGACAAATTCTGACCAAAACAGGATTTAGATGACCAAAGCATGCTGTAGAAAACCAAAACATTTAAGCTAGAGCATACTGACTATATTTGGAGATTAATAATTAAAGAACTAGTATTAATAAAGTGAATATGCAAATCAACTTTACTTGCTCAAGGATAGTGAAAGCCAAGCTGGAAAAAAAAGTCAAATCAAATTTGTGTGCGCAGTGAACTAAAGATTAAAGGCAGAAGGCAGCATAATTGCATAAATGCAGCTCATACCCCAAGCACTACAGACCAAAAAAAGGAGACCTTGAGTACAGGCCTTGCATCAATAAGTTGACATTGAAAAATCACAAGTATGCAGATCTCAGTACAATGATAATAATAAAGCATTCTAAATCCCATGCATGCATTGTAAGACAACTGAACAAACTCAGAAAACGTATATCAATTTCTATCCATTCTGGTTATTCTAAGAATCATTGTCTACACTCTCTAAATGTTTCAGCTTTCTAGAAAATTTACAAATAGTGAAGATGTGCTTGATCTTGATAAACCTATCTCCTTAAGCTTCTAGAATAAGGGACACCTACCTACTTTTTGTTCCAAGGCAGGTGCACCTTGATGAGTATTGTAGTGGTGGCAAACAATCTAATTTTTCGGACAGTTTGATTAAGAAAGACACCAATAATATGAAGGATTATTGCTCACAACTCAATATACTAACTTTTCTACAGAGCGAGCATAATGCATAAGAGGATCCATACTACTGTAACAAACAGATATAGCTGGCTATAGCGGCAGTTATTGCAGAGATTTGTTACCTTGATCCATACTGGACTACACAGCTGAAAAAGAATCGGCTACATTACCCCAAAAGCTTCCCCCCCCCTTTTTTCTTTACTGGGAAACATAAAGAAACAAAAGGATGATTTCAGCTTCTGCTAATAATCACACAAGAGATAAACCTCATATTCAGATAACCTTCGAGAACATCAAAGCATCGGACCACTTTCAGTATTCATGCTCCCTTCAGCTCCACTTTTGTTAGAAAAATCTGTCAGTTCATTCTTCCAGAAGTCCTTTGGCCAATTTACAAACAAAATGGGGAAACATTAATGGATGTTGATTCCTGAAATGCAAAAAAAAAAAAAACGAACATTCACCACTTACCAGGTCACACTCTGGCAAGTACACTTTCATTGTGTGACTTAGTTGCGCCGACTCCAATTATTCACATACAAGTGCGGTTAGTAACCTACCTGCAAGCAACATAAATCCTAGAATGTAAAACCATTCCATGTTATGCAGCTTGCAAAACACATGGTTCAACTTGTGCTGAAAATCATTTAAGGCCAGCACAACAACCTTAAACATTTTCCTTGATGGGACTCAAAAGCAACATAAACATTAACAACGGCAACGATGAGAGACGGGTCTTCCCTCTGCCCGTCGGCGGCCATCTAGGCCCCGCCGGCATTCCGGCGGCCTCCTTGGCCCCGCCGGCCCTCCTCGAGACCTC
Organism: Cymbopogon citratus; assembly: GCA_031170775.1. Taxonomy (NCBI): domain Eukaryota; kingdom Viridiplantae; phylum Streptophyta; class Magnoliopsida; order Poales; family Poaceae; genus Cymbopogon; species Cymbopogon citratus. The sequence goes on from DXKC01009501.1 coordinate 4,948, forward strand.
GCTGGCCTCTTCTCCTCGGCCGTCTGCCTCCCCGTGGCTTCAAGGCCGCTGTGTTGTCGGGTCTGCCTGCTCGTCGGCAGCCTCGGCACCATCGGCAGCTGGACGACCCCAGAGCAGCGGCTCGCTGGAGGTCGGCGTTCCTGGCCTCGGCGGCCTGCTGGAGACCACGCGCCCTTCGTCCTCGCCCCCATCGTCTGCCGCTCCTCCGCTGCCCCAAGCTAGCCGCCCAACTGTTCGATGTTTTGCCTGACCGGCGGGCAAGTGCTCTCCGGGACCCTGTGAGCGACGGCGCCCATGGAGCCCCTTCCGGATCTCGCTGATCGCTTGGACTTCGACAAGGGATTGGAGTTCCAAGAGGAAATTCGCCAACGACTCAAGTCGCCGGTACATCATCCCTTTCCCACCCCCGATGGCTCTTTCTTTCTCCTCATCACGTTCCGAAGATTTCTATTTCGTTTGACGGAAGATTCAGTTGCTCTTGCTTTACAATCGTGTTTGGGTGGTCGAGCTTCCGATTTTCATGTCAAATTCCTTAGCATCAATCACTTTCGAATCTCTGTTTTCTCCAAGGAGGTGGGTTTCCACATCTATAACCTCCGCCGCATCACCACACCAATGTTTGATGTGTATTTTCATCTCTGGCATAATGGCACACCTAATTGGGAAAAAGAAAAACGTGCATGGGAGATTGAACAGGAGAAAGAATGGACTAAAGTCCTTTCTAAATCTGCAAAAAAAGAGGCCAAGAAGAAGAAAATCATGAAACATGTCCATTTTGCCAAACCAGTCGTCCAGCCCCCACCGGAAATCAAGCATCAACCAAGCATTACTATTCGTTTTGGTGCATTTTTGAGCAATTTTAATCCAGGCGTCTCCCCCCATCATGTTGTTTATGGTTCGTTGAAGTCTACTGGCCAATCGATGAACAAGGCGCCATCTAAGGCGGGATCGCAGGATCCTCCCCCAGCTCTGAGTTTGAATTTGAAGGAGATGGCCCGGACCATCAAATGCTATCGTTGCCTTCATATGGGCCACACCAAGCGCTTTTGTCGATCTGCTATCCGGTGCATCAACTGCCTTAAACTGGGCCATATCAAAAGGAGCTGCCCATCATTTCAATCACGCAAACCGGTCTGGGTCTGGATGCCAAAGGCTAAATCTACTGAAACCGAACCCAGCATCAAATGGCGGCCCAAAAAACCCATCCAGAATGAGCAGCAAGGAGCAGCAAACAACTTGGGTGCTTTTGGTGGCAACACTCACCCCAACCTGTCTAGCTCCTCAATGAGGTTCCTGCGAGGCCCTGACATCCCAATTGAGGAGGTGCTCCTGGTAGGAGGAGATAGCACCTCATCCTCTGATGTCACATCTGCAGCTGTCAACAATAGCATTGCCAATGGGGCTCCTGGTACTGAACCTGAATCATCTGCTGCTGCTGAAGAACGTGCTAGGCTCAATGCCATCAAGAGCCACTGTTCTACCATTGATCTATTTCACAAGAGGGGCATACCAAGCATCAGTTATGTTCCTGCTCACATCATCATCAGCCAAGCCTTTCTTCAGAACAACGTTGCAGCCCAAGAACATATCCCACCCGCAGCAAACTTAGAGATTGTTCCATGGCGCCTTGTTCCTCATGCCCTGGCTTTGAAGTTGTTTCCCTGGTTTGATCAGGTTACGCGGGATGCAAAAGCAAAGGTAAGGGAAAATACCACTCCAAAGTCTGTTCTGACCATTGATAGGAATGGAACACTCCATGATGCTCCCATGTCTGAAGAATCTGGCCCATCAGTTTTTGAATTTCAAAGTGTGGATGTCAGAATCAGCCCAGATAAAGGAAAAGGCCCAACTCAGAGCCCAAGCAAGAATAAGAGGAAGAACATGTGCCTTCCGGCTGTTGTCTCCACCAGTGATGGCCGCACCCCTCTCGCTCAAAAGAGTGTTCGACGCAGTGTTCGCCTTCGTGGGGACAATGTCGGCTATAGGCAGATAAGAATAGAAAAAGAACCCTCCAAGCGAAACAACAATTGGCTTGTAGAAATTGATGAGGTAACTGGCAAGCCTGGCCCTGTCTCTTTGGCAACGTTGCAGGACTGGGGGCTAAAATGTGGTGTGGATCCTGAGGACCTCACCGAGGACGCGCTGATGCAGGCGCCGTCTACCATGGAGGTGACTGAGGAGGATCTCGATGAATAAGTCTCATCTACAGTTATCAGGGCCTGAGGCCATCTTTTGCTCAGAGTTTAGTGTGCTTTTATCAGACTTTGTGTCCTGGGTCAAGACAATACTCTATTGTGATGTCAGTCTTTCTCATGTTTCTGTTGCTAAGTACTACTGGCTAATAGTAGTCCACCTGCACGTCCTAGAGACAACAGGCCATTATCTCCTTTGTGATAGTTTCCCAAATGAATACACGTGATTGGTATATACTGTGTTGGAACATCCGGGGTATAAACGCTAAAGAGAAATGGGAAGCAGTTAGGGAGAAAATAGAAGAAAGTTGTTGCTCAATAATTTGCTTGCAAGAAACAAAGCGAGATCATTTCGATATGTCCTATATCAGAAACTTTGCTCCTAGAAGATTTGATAGCTTTGATTTCATCCCCTCGGTTGGGGCATCAGGAGGCATTCTTGTGGTCTGGAACAGCAATATCTTTAGTGGAGTAGTCCTCGACAAGCAGAGTTTTGGCATGACACTGTCATTCACCTCTATGCATAACAATAACACATGGAAGCTTACCACAGTGTATGGGCCATGTGATGATCCTGCAAGAACCGAATTCATAGGATGGTTTAAAGCCCACAACATTCAGGATACAGAGAACTGGATATTCTTGGGGGATTTTAATTTCTATAGATCACTGGAGAATAGAAATAGGCCTGGTGGCAATCTAGCAGACACTCTAATCTTTAATGATGCCATTGGCCACCTTGGGTTAGTGGAGCTACCCCTAAAAGGAAGAGCATATACATGGAGCAATATGCAATCAGAGCCTCTTTTAGAACAATTGGACTGGTTCTTTACATCAGTGAATTGGACTCTTGACTACCCAAGAACTGAAGTACTACCCCTAGCTAGAATTACATCTGACCATATTCCCTGTCAGATTGTGATCAGCACCACCATTCCTAGATCCAATATCTTCAGGTTTGAAAATTTTTGGGCTGAACAAGCAGATTTCATGGACATAGTAGACAATTGTTGGAAAGCCACCCTTGTGCTACCAGATGCAGCAAAATCAGTGAGCAGAAAATTCAAGGACCTTAGATATAAGCTAAAGCAGTGGAGCAAGCACTTGTCTAATCTTAGAGCATACATCACCAACTGTAATGCAGTAATTCAGTTCCTAGATGCCCTTGAGGACAGAAGGGGTTTGTTCAACCCAGAGGCAAACTTAAGGAACACAGTCAAGAGAAAATTACAAACTTGGCTTCACTACAAGAACTTATACTGGAAGAAGAGGTATACTGTTAACAGGATTAAACTAGGAGATGAGTGCACCAAATTCTTCCATAGTATGGCAACAATCTCATACAGGAAAAACTCTATTGCACAATTGAGAAATGAACAAGGCATCTGGATACAGGACCATGCTAGCAAGGCAGGTTTACTCTGGACATCTTTTAAGAACAGAATGGGTATGACAACATCACCACCTATGCTTTTTGATCTCAATGCCCTCATTAACCCGGTGGATGGGTTAGAGCTGCTGGTAGCGCCCTTTTCTACAGAGGAAATTGACAACATAGTCAGGAAGATGCCATCAGATAAGGCCCCTGGCCCTGATGGATATAATGGCCTTTTTATGAAGAAATGTTGGCAACATATCAAGGGTGATTTCTATAGGTTGTGCTTTGATTTTTTTGAACACATGGTAAATTTGGAGAGCATCAACTCCTCATACATCACCCTGGTGCCAAAGAAAGACAACCCTGAAACTATGAATGACTTCAGACCAATATCCCTCATGAATATATCTTTGAAGATCATAACAAAGATTCTTGCTGATAGACTGCAAATGGTGATCTTATCTTTGGTGCACAGAAATCAGTATGGTTTTATTAAATCTAGAACAATCCAGGATTGCCTAGCTTGGAGTTATGAATACATCCATCAATGTCACCAGTCTAGAAGAGAAGTGATCATACTTAAACTGGACTTTGCAAAGGCCTTTGACACAATTGAGCACTCAACCATCATCCACATGATGACACACCTTGGCTTTCCTGACAGATGGACTCAATGGATACACAGTATCCTTAGCTCAGCATCTTCTGCAGTGCTGCTAAATGGGTTGCCTGGAAAATTCTTCAAATGCAAGAGGGGTGTCAGGCAAGGGGATCCCCTATCCCCACTACTGTTTGTGCTTGCTGCTGAGTTACTACAAGTCCTGATCAATAAAGCATCAAGCATTGGACTGCTAATCAAGCCCATCCCTCAACCCACAGAGGAATTCCCAATAGTGCAATATGCTGACGACACATTGATTCTATTACAAGCAGATGCTAGACAGTTGGTTTTTCTTAAATCACTTCTTGGGAGCTTTGCTGATTCCACAGGACTATCTGTCAATTATAGTAAATCAAGCATGTACCCCATCAATGTGTCCCCTGAGAAGATGACTATCTTGGCAAATACATTTGGATGTGAGATTGGAGCCATGCCATTCACATACTTGGGTTTGCCAATGGGCACAACTAAGCCAAGAATAGATGACCTATCTCCAATGATGACCAGGGTGGAAAGAAGATTGTCAGCATGCTCAGTATGGCTATCATACAGTGGTAGGCTTGAAATGATCAATTCAGCCATCACTCCTATCATGACATATGCAATGTGCACAATCAAACTGCCTAAAGGGGTGATTGAAAATGTTGATAGAGCTAGGAAACAATGTTTGTGGCGAGGCAACTCTGAGAAAAAGAAGGGTGGCAACCTGGTGGCATGGCCAGTTGTCATGCAGCCCAAGAACAAAGGGGGAACAGGCATTCTGAACCTAAAACTGCAAAATGATGCATTGCTTATGAAACACCTGAGTAAATTTTATAACAAGGAGAACATTCCATGGGTTCAGTTAGTGTGGTTCAAATACTATAGCAGCAAAGTCCCACACACATCTAGAGAGGTTGGATCATTCTGGTGGAAGGATGTCATGAGGCTGAATATTTTGTTCAGACAAGTAACAAATTGTGAGATAGGGGATGGATCATCAGTTTGCTTTTGGGATGACCTATGGACAGAAACCATACTCTCCCACAGATACCCCAGACTAGCATCATTTGTCAAGAAGGATGGCATATCAGTACAGGAGGTAATGCAGGCAGAGGATCTTGACACGTTGTTCATGTTGCCACTATCAGAAGAGGCTATGGAAGAACTTGAATCTCTGCAGCAGCAACTCCAAAATCTGACATATGAAGATGACAGACCAGACAAATGGACACCTATATGGGGAACTAAATACACTTCACGCAGATATTATGCACACATCTTCAGCAACGTCGAAGCCCATCCAATTTTCAAGATTGCCTGGAAGTCCAAGTGCACACCAAGGGTTAAATTCTTTCTATGGCTGATCTGGTCGATAGACTGAACACAAAATCCATGCTACAACGCAGAAATATGCAAGTGCAAGGAGGACTTAGCTGTGTCATGTGTAATACGGGTGCGCAGGAGACAATCGAACATCTATTCTTTGAATGTCCCTTTGCTCAGGAATGCTGGTCCAGATTAGGCATCAATTGGGATGCTTCATTGCAGCTGTATGACAGGTTAACCCAGGCAAGATCAGTGCACACAATCCCATGCTTCACTGAAGTAACCATGCTTGCAGCCTGGGAACTGTGGAAAATTCGCAATGATAAGGTTTTTCAGAGACATAATCCTAGCGTCGACAGGTGGAAGGTGCTCTTCAAAAGTCAATGCATATTGCAATCTTGTAGAATGAAGGAAGACATTAGATCAACCTTCTGTGTATGGCTTGATGCCTTCAGTTAATCTTTGTATGTATACCCCTGTACTCTCTTTTTAGAATTAATGAAAAAATTTGGCCGCCACTGTGGGGATCTCCCCCACAGTCTTTTATTGTCAACAAAAAAAAACAAAATACATTAGAGAAATGCTTCTTTGAATTATCAGCAGTGGTCCAGTGTAGAAGCATTCGAATCCAAAGACTCACACTAGTCATCAATCAGGAGAAAAAAAATGTGTCTTTCAGGTTTTCTCCCAGATTGCTTGCTAAAAAATCTCATAATTTCCAACAGGAAAAATATTATCATGCAGCAGAATATCAGCCTGTCCTTCTGGAATCTGGAATATTTCAGAACGGTAGTATAAATTTCTACTGGTTATTAACTTATTATACAAGAGAAAAGGCGTATGCGTAACAGCACTAGAGACAATCTTTTCTCCTTCCCTCCCTTCTCCTTCTCTCTGTTTTCTTTTGTTTTGATAGTGCATCAGAGACAAGCTTTGGCTTCTGCAGACATATTTGAAACAACTAATTATCCAGCATATTCAAAGGGCAAACCTGAAGGTCAAGCCTGCAGTTGCAAAGCTACCAAGCAAAGCAGGATTCCACCATCATCATTTCCACCACCCGATCCTCCTCTTGAATGGCTCCAAACACGCTTGCTCTTAGTTCAGCCTAGTCATGCAGCCAGAAGCACCATCGGGAAAGGTGGCGGAAGTATGTGCCATTGATGGAGCATAGCATGTTTCAACAGATAAAACGATAGAAAACCCACAATAACTGTATTTATCTATGTTACACACAAATAGATTGTTTTGTTCCCCAAAAAACTCTAGGAAAACGGTTGCAACTTAAGTAAGATTCCCTGACATCATACGTTAGAGTGGAAACTCAAAAGCAGCACTGAGAAGTGTAGGTGCAATAATCACAGCCCAAGACGAAAGAGAATATTTCCAATAACACGATGTGTTTCCCCCTAACGAGTGTTCCAAGAATGAGCACACCAATTGGTAATGACAACTAGACCAGCAAAATAATACAAGGTGAATATTTTCTTCAGCAATGTGTGAGCAACCTCATATGCTCCAAACGAGTTTTACCAAATGAACACACGATTGGTAAGGGCAACTAGAACAACAAAAATGGACGTGGTGAAAAAAGAAAAGTCTCCTTCAGCAATGCGTGAGCATTCTTTCATATTCTTAAACAAGAACCATCTATTTGGGGGAAAACATATGTTTCCCACTTTCCCCCCAGCGCCAAGGCTCTCAGAATGTGCACATTATATATTCAAAAAGAAAACATATGCGCGGATTTTGGAAAGGAAATTGCGGAAGCGGAGGTGTAGATCCCCAAACGGAGGGGGGGGAGAAAAAGCTAGGTCCGTGTTGCGTGGTGGTAAAGCTGGCTTAACGAGCCAGCTCGGCTCGTTTGGCTCGGCTCGTTATCTTAACGAGCCAGAGGGCCGGCTCGGCTCAGCTCGTTAACCAGCTCGAGCTGCCTCGTTAAGCTCGCGAGCCAGGAATATTTAAATAAAAAAATACAATATATGTATTATTTAAAGTTTAGTTTATTTATAAGCCTTAATAACTCAAACAAAAATAATATATATGGTTATATTATAATACTACACTATACATCTGTCTATGGTTTACGCTGTATATCATATATGATGCATCCATAATCTATTATTGATTATATATACATTAAAATAAAATAGATTTGTATTAATCCCAAGTTTATAGTTAAAAGTCCAGTCATCAACAAATTATAAAGTGATAAAATATGAAGTCATATAACACTAATAGAAGTTTTAAGACCAACAACTTTGGCTCGTTAAGCTCGTGAGCCAGCTCGAGCCAGCTCGCGAGCTGGCTCATTAACTACACGAGCTAAAGTGTTGGCTCAGCTCATTAAAAAATATAAACGAGCCGAGCCGAGCCGAGCCACTAATGAGCCGAGTCGAGCGAGCTACCGAGCTGCGAGCTTTTCGTCCA
>DXKC01009514.1:0-14319 GCA_031170775.1 Cymbopogon citratus
TACACCCCTTTGTTATACTTGCTAAGCATGGTGCGCTTACACTTGTTTTATATACAATGAAAATCCCGAATGGGTAAATAGATGCTGGTTTTCAAGAATTCCCTGAAGACATCCCGGACTACTAGATAGTTGATGTTCACCAGTTGGAGTCCCTGTGGGCGACCGTTTACTTTGCTTTTGTAATAATGTTGCTGTTGAGCAAGACTATGTTATAACACTGTGATGAGATATGCGATGTAATAAAGTACTTTACATTGATATTTATGCAATATGTTTATATATGTGTGAATGGACATCCTGGACACACATATATGGCATTCTAGTTTTGCTTTGCAAAATTTGGGTGCTACAGCGCTCATGGAGCGTGACATCCGTCTCGCGCGGTTGAGGCATGAGAGGAGAATGAAGGCAGAAGAGGAGGGGATACCCCTCGATGCGGTGGAATCCCCAACGGAGGAGGATTTGTCTGGAGGGGAAGATGCGATGATGAGGAGGAGGATGAGGAGGACGAGGGGATGGATGCACGTCTTGGCATCCCTTCACCCCCTCATTCTCGAGCTGATAGGTCTTCTGTGCAGGAGGACGTCCTAGAGCGGCCTCGATCCCAGCAATCGAAGGGGGCCTTGGGACGCCAGGAGGAGAGCTCCTCCTCGCAAAGAAGGTCGTCTTCCCGACGGTCCGATGCTCGAGCTTCCCTACCGCGGACGACAAGGGAGACCCAGTCCCACACCACGGCGCGACGTTCCCAGGGGCATACGGCCTCGATGGAGGGCGGGAGCTCGGCCGGGCAGTCAGAGGAGTTGGGTGGCTCTAGCTCTGGGAGGAGCCCAAGCCAGAAGCAGGCCTCGAAGCCCCCCACCGGACCGGGTGAGAGTCGGAGGCCCACAATTACTTTTGTGTGAGTTTTTCACAGAAGTTACTTTACACTGTTGACTCTGTCTCGTGGTTGCCTGCATGACCTTATCTTTTACTCTTCTCGTTCAGGACGAAGCGCAAGATTGGGGTGGCCGACGCTACCCCAACCAAGAAGTTGAAACTGGGCGCCGCCCCGAAGCTGATGGCTGGAACTCAAGGTGAGGTCGAGGGTTCGCTTCTTCTTGGGGTGGCGATGCCACGGCAGCAACACCCCAAATCGCACGAGGCTCGGGGGCTCGACTGACCAAGGTACCCCTCTATGGAAGAGGGTCAAAAATGGTGCAAGGCACCCCTCTACGGAAGAGGGTCGAAAATGGTGCAAGGCACCCCTCTACGAAAGAGGGTCGATACACCTGGGGGCTAGGCGAGACACCCCTCGAGAAGGCGCTATGACTCCAGTTTATGTTATCAGCTTCCCAAGGGGATGACAAAGGTACTTGAGCTAGGCACACATCGCCTAAAAACCGAAGCCCAGAATGAGCGGGGCTCTTTCGAGGGCTCATGGGCAACCCCCATGAATCTCATGCAGCTTGAAGGCCCCCACCACTGCAGGCAATCCGGAAGACATTTCTACCACAGGAGCTGGTTCTGCAAAGAGTCTCTGCTGGGAACCCGGTGAGATCAGGCATACGTGCCACGCCCCTAGTCGCACTAGGCACGGGGGGCTCAATGATACATGGCGCTCTTCAACAATAGAGGATCACGACGCAAGGCACCCCTCGACAAGATACCCCTCAATGGGGCACTACGACTCCGGTTCATGTTATCAGATTCTCAAGGGAACACTGAAAGCACACGAACCAAACATATGCCACCCAAACCAACACCAATAAAAGCCCTCGAAGGAGTCCCACTCCTCCGAGGCCTCAGGGGCTACCCCCGCGGGGTCACTCGCGCGCCCCCACGGAATCCACGAAGAACCATGACATTTACTCGAGACCCCCAGCTCAAGTGCCAGCACTAGAACTGGGGCTCGGGGGCTACTGTCGGATACCTAGGTATGGGGTACCCTAACTAGGGATCAAGGATGATAATCCACACACTAAACTCCCCTGGAGTCACCCCCTCGAGATCAATACACCTCAGCAGAGCTTCATACTACCTGATACGTCTAATGGGCTGGCCCATGAACGGGTCTCAATGGCTCCGCAAAGACACAGGCCCAAAACAGCAAAAACCCATGGGCAGACTCACTCATAGGCTCGACTCGAGGCCCCTCGATTACGGAAGTCTCCCATCGAACGAGAGCCCCCTCGATTACGGAGATTCTCCTAGCGAATGAGCCTCTCGATTATCGGCGCCCCGCGCGGCTTCCCAGGCGCATTTAATTCCTCCACTTGCCCCATCCAAGCACATCGCTAGAGCGGTTGTTACAGCGCACCGTGCGGCGGTCAAATCCACCTTTTACTGCCCATACCCGGGATTTGAGGGGATCAGACGGTACTATTTTACCCGCTTTAAGCACTGTACCATGTTGGGCGCCCCCTCGAAGCATCAAAATCAACAGACGCCCCACGTTTTCCGCCGGCGCCCATACCATCTAGGGCCTCGAGCCTCTAGACGACCCCCTCGAACACGACGGCCAGTCAAGAGTTCCACCAACTCCTAACGCGACAGCATAGGAGCGGCACGTGCAGGGATGGACACCGGCTCAGCAACAGGCCTCAAGGGCGTCATCCTACGCATGCAGAGTACGGCAACGTCACATCATGCCACAATGCTATAGGAGCGCCAACTTGATCAGCCTCCACCGCCTCAGCACCGCCGTACGAGCACCCTAGTAACCACTGTGTAACCCTGTGTCCCTCCTTTCCCAATAAAAGGAGGCACCAGGGGGTAGGTCAACGAGAGAGGATGCATAGACGAGAGTGATCGAGTCCTTCACGCTCACTACTACGCTTGTATTCTTCCCTGTACAAGCACTTCGGTGCAAGATAACAAGGATCATCCCCCCGCTGGACATAGGGCCTCCTTTTGCCTGAACCAGGATAAACCTCATGTTCTTCTTGCGTCACCATCCGGATTAGGGAGCACGCATCATAAATTCACTTGTTGGTGTGACCCCCCGGGGGCGAAACACCGACAGTACTCATTGAGATTAGCCTCACTAACTCAAGGGCATTTCAAGCAAAAGATAGATATCCGCTCGGGGTCGCCAGGAGCGGGGCGAGATTAGCTATGCTCTCGCTGCTTTTGGAAGATTCTCCAGAAGCACATCCGCCAGTATCAGGCAATGCGCCAACCAGGTGAACTTCTTTCACAGAGGCATCCACAACAGTCACAGTTCTAGAGTCAGAACTCGATGTGTCATCAGAAGTGGACGAACTCAAAGACTCGGTACCGGAAACACCCGATCCAAAAACTCACGCGGAAGTAGGCTCACCCATCTAAAAACACGAAAGCAAGAAGAATAAAAAGAAAAACAAACCAAAACACCACCATAATGTGAAAACTAAAATGAACATGAATATTGAAACACTACATACCTTAACTCCGAAAGTGTGCTCGGACCAGGCTTCACTCCGAATGTTAAGCCGGAAGTAGGAAAGTGAAAGCTGCCGGCTGCATCACAGGCAATTGAGCTCAAAGAGGAAATGCGTAAGTCCCACCTTCTATACCCCTTATATAGGGGCTCGGGGGCCAACCGGCGAATAGGCATCCCGAGAGGCGAAACGACGCCATGGTCCCACTGGGCGCGACTCCCAATAACGGTCAGAAACCGTTTGAAAAAATTCAAACAGTTCAGGGGACGGCGTTGGGCAGTAAAGGATCAACGAGCTGGCATTGGAAGATATTCGAACCTGGCACATTGAGGGGCTACTGTTGGGTGGCGCCGAAGGCGGGCCAACCCCCTGCCCGCGAGCCGTCCCTCTGGACCGTGGAGAGAGGAAGATGAAACCGCAGAAGCTGAATTGTCTTAGCTTCCGCGTACCGTGACGACCACTTCCCGTTCGCAGCTACGTCTTTTCACGAAAGTATTGACAGGTACTTCCGTGGGAGCAGGCGGGGAAGTAGCGGCGGAAGTAAGGTCGGCCTCTTCCGCAGTTGGCTCGGGCGGCCTTTGGGTCGACTTACGGATGAAGGTCACGGAAGTCGGGCGGCGGTCTTTCGCGATGCGCCTCTCCGTCTCCGGTGGGCAGAAAGGGGAAGCATTTTTGACGAAAGACGTGCCCGCGTCTTTTGCCAGGCTGGCTAATCGCTGCGAAAGTGGTTGAACACTTCCGCATCTCCTGTCTGTCTTTGCAGGGAAGATCAAGTTGCAGTGGACTGTCCAAGGCCGGATGGGCCTCTCGGGCCCCCAAGCCGAGCGGTGGGCCGTTGGAGGCCTGCTACCAGGGCGAGCTTGGATGTTGGGCATCGTCGGGCTAGCGCCGGGCACAAATGACTGCCTCTACCCCTTGTCAAGAGAGCCAGCCAGTCATAGAAGGGCAGGTAGCTGAGGGCATTTGCCTCACGTAAAAATTATTCATTTGTATAAATACCCCGTGGGGCTTTATAAAGGACACATGGCAATTGAAATAAAGAAAGCGAGGTGACTTGCCAGATTGACCGCTATGTGAGCTTTTGTTATATCTTTACTTTTTTCTTTCACTATCTTTTCCTTCTAGGTATTCGATAGTTGGATCGGATACCAACACTTCTGAGGCGTGAAAGCATTGCACCAACTCCTAATTCATAATCATAACAAATAAACCTATCCTTTGCTAAGGGACTAGCAAAGATTTAGCTTGGGGGAGTTTGTTGATGGTAATTAACTCCAATTATAAACCGTCAACTTATGTATGGGACTGCCTAAAAAGAAACAAAGAATATAGTTATAGGGTTTTATTCTAACAAAGTTCCACGAGTTGTGTGCCCTCACTTGTTTTGCAGGATAACCAATATTTCACACATAAAAGTATCTCAAGTGATGAATCTAAGCATACCATTGTGAAGAGCTCGTCGAGACGATCGAGACAGACCTACTATTCATCATATTCAGGATTTTGAAGACAAGGTCCTCAATGATTACGACTCAGAAGACTCTAGAAGACCCTAGAATCATCATCATCCACAAGACCAAGGACCCAACTGCCAGAAGATTAAAGATCCAGAATATCTAAACTCTGCAGGGGTGTATCCAGCAGCTGACCGAAGGAAGATCCAACCACGACATGACTACTTCAGCAAATAATCCGAAAAGTGGCACTAGAAGGATCTAGAAGACACCAGAAGACACCAGAGCGAAGGGGGGACTCACCTGTCACTAGGCCAGCTCGGTCGGTCAGCCTGGGTGGGTCCCACCTATCAGCCATCTTGTGTCTACTGCCTTCCACCGCCATTGAGGTTCAATCTACACCGCCCATTCAAGTCGGTTTGATCCGAGGGTCATAGTTCCTTCCTAGGGGCTATATAACTAGACCCAGAACCTCCCCCCTGAATTATTATTCATTCATTCAATCCACCATCAGTTCAGAGGTCCTTTGAAGGACAACCGAGAGCACCCACCATCCTAGGCATAGCTAGATAAGAATTAGAAGTAGAAGGCATTGGATTTTGGATCTAGTCACGAGGAGGCTTGGTAATGCCTTGTAATCTCTCTTTTGTATCAACATTTGTTAATCATTAGTTCTATTTGTGTTCTAGTTCATCATTGTTCATCTTCTAGTTCATATTGTTGCCTTCTAGTTCATCCTCTAGTTCATCTTGTTCTTCATCCAGTTGTCTAGGTCATCATGTTCTTATCTTAGTTCTAATTGTTCTTATTCTAGTTCATGTTCTAATTGGTACAATAGATATGACTTGGTATAATTGGATATTCATAGTTATAATGATCAATGCCTGCTTTGATTATATTTCTAGTATAGTTAGATTAGCTTGGAGTTTATGCTCATGTTCGTATAGCTCTTGTGTCATAGACCATGGGATGAGTGGTCGACATTGTGTAGACGTGGTATTTAGACATTACTTACCTGTGAATGCACCCTATGTTCTGGGTCAATTGGTGGTAGCTCGCAAAGGTGACTCTTATAGCTTTGTTGAATCCTCTGTAGTCCACCCCCCGAATGCAGGCCTAGTAGGGCCTGGTCACAGGAGGATCATAAGACTCTGGATCTTATCCCTCTTGCATGATGTCCCTTGAGTTTAGATTAAGAGTTTTCCTAACCATGATTGCTAGATGTAATTGCACTAATCAATGTAGCCCTTGACCAATAATTAGGATATTGTTAGGAGTTAGTCTTTATTTCTAAGTTCTTGATAGAATCACGACTTGGGTGGAAATTGCTCGGTGGAACCCCTTCTAGGATTACTCTGATCTGTTTAGTTTATCTTTATATATATATATGTTTGAATGATCCCTATTAAGTAATGATCTAATGGAACTCTTATCACATGTGTGTATGTTTATACCTAGTCTTCATACCTCCTCAGTCTTCCTAGTGATAAAATTATAAATAACGATACCTGGAACTTTCCTAGGTGAAATGCTACAACGGGTGTATTTTATCTGTGCGCTTGTGGATAACTTTATTGCATATTTTATAAGTGACATGATCATAAGTATAACCACATCACTAGTATTGTGTTGGGGATGACAACCTGGCTTAAGCAATGCCATGAGGTGTCCCGATCATCTCTAATGCCTTTGCTAAGGTGGGGTTTGACCTACTACATTTTGTAATCGTGTTAGAGATGCCAACAGCCATCTCAACCAAGGTTCTGTTTTTGTGCTCAACAATGCCATTTTGTCGAGGAACATATGGTGAGGAGAATTGGTGCTCAAGACCCAAAGAAAAACAAAACTTTTCAAAGTTGGAGTTCTTGAACTCTGTGCCATTGTCACTGCAGATAGCTCGCATGGCACCCTTGGAAACTTGTTCTGCAACCGAAGAATCAAATCACGAGCTAGAGGGAAAGCCTCATGCTTGCTCCCCATGAAAAACACCCAAGAGTACCTCGAAAAGTCGTCCACGATCACTAGAACATACCACTTCCCTCCCTCAGACCTCACTCGGGCAGGGCCAACAGTGTCTATATGGAGGATTTCTTTGGGTTCCTTGGTCATGATTTGGTTCACAGGAGGGTGAGAAGCAGCAACCATATTCCCATGGCGATAGGGACGATAAACCAAATCCGTCTTAAATTTCAAATTGGGCAATCCTCGGATTATGTCCAAAGAGCTCAACCTAGCAAGTAGATCGAAACTCAAATGACCAAGTCTCTTATGCCACTTCCAAAGATCAGACGAAGAACTGGCCGTCAAACAGCGAGCAGAGCCAAAAGAGCATGAAAAATCAGCTCGAAAGACACGACCGAAATGGGCAATCTAGCAAACAAGATCTCCTCTAGAGTCCAAAACTCAAGAACAACCGGTCTTAAAGCGCACCTCATACCCATCCAAAAGGAGTTGCGATACAGAAAGTAAATTGAAGTGCAAATTTAAAACCAAATCAACATCCTTAAGGATAAAACTATCGTTCAAGCGAATTGAACCACGTGACAGCACATTACCCTTACTGTTGTCCCCAAATGTGATATACTCCTTGCATTTCATGGGACTGAGGCTGGAGAACCAATTTGAATTTCCAGTCATGTGGCACAAACAACCGGAATCAATGAGCCACGTGTTCTCCAACCTGATCTCCTGCATCAATACAAAGGCAGAGAGTGAGCAAACGGTCCAACACTGGGGTTAGTAAAGTAAGGAGAGTACCAGTGTTGATCCATCTACCCAAAAGAGTTAGAAGGAAAAGCATTATACATGCCATGCCCCATTTGGGGGGAGCAATCACCACATGGGGGAAAACATGGTCCGCTAGAGCTGTAAAACGCAAAGCCACCACCACAAGGCTTAAAGCTGTTGACAGTCATTAATGCTCATTTATAACCATCAACAATCACATGAAAAGACATAAAATGAACTACAAAGCATAGTTGTAGGGTTTGAAACTAACAAGTTCCATGAGTTGTGCTGCTCTCCATTGTTTTTTAGGAATCTTAATTCTTTTATGAAAAGAAAGTATCTAAATGATCGATTGGAGTACACCATTGCGAAGCCCTCGTCATGCTAATTGAAATGGACATATTATTTGCTATATTTGGATGTCGGATGGAAAAGATATCAAAGAAAGAAGAACTTACAAGAAATAATGGAAGTCCAATGACACGGCTGACACGCGGGCCTGACGCGGACCCCACGTGCATGCGGACTATCCCCCACGCGGGAGCACTCGACGATAGCAGCCATTCAGCGGCCGACGATTGGCGGCCTATCAGCGCCCATGCACGCGTGAGCGTGCCCACGCGCGGGAGGCAGGCAGAGCCATGGACGACCGGCTCTTGCCGGCAGGTGGCGGCCCAAGATAGGCCCAGGCGTGGTCCGGCGTGGTCTGTTGGGCCAGGATGCAAGCAGACTGGCCCAACTGGCCGATCCAATCATTCGAACTCCACCAGAACCTTCCAGAACTCCAGACAGAGGCGGTTTTGACCGGTTCACCTCTGGTTCGGAAATCTAGAGTCCGGTTTTCTTTCAGTTTTCTACGCAGATATGATCTACAACTCCTTAGTGACGAAGCTACCTCCTCCACCGACTTATTGAGGTTGGTTTCATCCTATGGTGCACAAAACTTGGTGTATGGATCCGACAGAGGCTATGTGACGTGATGCGGATTGATGACATGGCAATTGCTTGCCCTCTACTCTACCTCGGACTATATAAGCAGACCCCAGGCCCCCCTAGGCGCCATCTCCATCTTCATTAGCTACCTCCAGAGCAAAAGCTAGGGTTTCAACCCTCCATCCAAGTAGAAGTAGAGATCCATCTAGTTGTCTTGTTCTAGTTCTAGTTCTTGTAGTTCTAGCTCTTCTAGTTCTAGTTTATCTAGTTGTAATTAGGGTTCTAGAGAAAGGAAAGAGAGGAGAGAGCTGAGGAGAAGCCGGATCTGTCGGATCTTCCTCGACATTGTACAACTGCAGCATCTGGTTCATCTTGGGCAATCTCCAGGCTCTTCATTATTTACTTCTGAGTTTTATATTTAATTCATATCAGTTCTTGCTTTATCATATTTACTGGATCTCCTCTTGTATTTAGTGCTCTTGTTATTCTAGGTAATTAGAGTAGTAAGCGCTAGTGTAGACGTGGCGTCTAGGCTAGGGTTTACCTGAGTTTGCGCCCAATCCTCCGGTTAGTTGTGGTAGCCCCAGAGGTGACAGCTCTGTTTGGTCTTTGTAATCCACCATGTTAGGGTTGGTGTTTTATAGAGCTTTTTGGCAGCCTTCCCCCGACTACTTTCCTCCCAATCTTTGTTGAGAGTCAGAAAGGTACTATTGCTCTAAAGTAAATAAAGTAGAGTAAGTCTGATCTTGACCAACCATTCAACTTAGAAAACCCTAAAATCCCTCTCTACCCTATAGTAATCCTTTTCTTAGACATTCCTAATTCTTCTAGAACACTTCACGTTCCCCATGGAAATTGATACTCTGGAATACTCCCGGGTGAAAGCTACATCGATATCCATACGCTTGTGGATTTTTCTGTGTGTGGTTAAAATACCCAACAAGCTTTTTGGCGCCATTGCCAGGGAACGGTAGCTATTCTAGAATCGAACCAAGTTCGTCCATTTTTACTTTTTCTTTTACCACCTTTTTATTTTTACCCTTTCTTTTTCTTACCACATGGATTCAATTCCCATCTATAAATAGTCTGCTCCAAAGGGTGTCATATTGGAGCCACCACCATCATCTAATCCTATTCTTACTGATGGCTTCCAATTTCGCCATGGCTTTATAGCCATGGTTTGGGAGCAACCCTTCTCTGGGCTAAAAGACGAAAATCCATACATCCACCTTAGGGAATTTGAGCACTTGTGTTCTTGTCTTGCTATTGCAGGCATGACACAAGAGACCATCAAATGAAAATTATTTACTTTCTCACTTGTGGGAAAAGCAAAACATTGGTATGCTTATTCCGTTTGAGGAGAAAATGGAGACTGGGATGAACTACGAAAAAATTTTGGCCTGACTTTCTTCCCAACTTCCCAAGTTAATGCCCTTTGAATAGAAATTCTTACATTCTAACAGAAGGAGATGGAGACTCTAGGAGCAGCCTAGATTCACAAGCCTTAAAAACATCAACCCAGACCTCTCTTTGCCTGACCAAGTTCTTTTAAATCACTTCTATCATGGTCTTAGCAAGGAAGCTGCTTTTTATCTTGACCTATTATAGGACCGAAAAGGCGACCAGAGGGGTGTGAATGGGAGCCTTAAATTTTTCTTTCGAAAGTCAGATCTTTGGCTCTATCACCTTTCCTCTAAAAAACTTCTCCAAATACCAAACAGTACCCAACAGAAAAGTTCCCGGTAGAAACAACAACTCATAGAAACTCATGGTGCGAGAAATAGAGTTTGGCAGCATGAAAACTCACCAAAACCCAACCTGCACCTGCCCAGTCGGCTGAGCCGGCCTGACCACTTGGCTGAGACGGGTCAGTCGGCTTAGCCGGCCCGGCAGTCGGCCTAGCCGGCCTAGCTGCCTGGCTGGGCTTCAAGTCGGCTAAGCCGACTCCCCAGTCGGACTAGCCGGCTCACCAAATCGGCCTAGCCGATCCTCCCAACTGGCCTGGCCGGTTCGTGCGGGATCAGCCCGAGCAAGATCCACAAAATCCCAATTCTTATCCAAATCAAATTCTATCGCAACCAAATTTTAACAGTAGGTTCCTGATGCAATTGGTGAGCTATCTCTAGGAGATCATCGCTCTGATTGGAGTAAAACTCAAGAAATCACAAAAGAGAAGAAAAGGGGATGTCGGGAGGACCTAGACCAAGAAATCCAAAGTTCTTTGATCTCATGAGGTTTCAGAGCAATTCCTCTGGTAAAAAGCCTCTACTCATGTCACAGATCAAGTCAGGGCAAAAAGAACGGATCAAAACGCTCTAGAAACGAAGAAATCACAAAGTTCTCGAAGAGAGAGAGGATGAACTCATGATGAACTTCAAGAACGCAATTTAAACACAAATTCAAGCCATGAATCCAAAATCCTAGCGGGCACACACACTTTAAGGGGTGTGCATCCAATGAACAAAGGGAACAAATTGTATGGTGACCTCTATCTAGCAATCCATGGGTGAGGAAGTGAAGACCTAGCCACTAGAAGGAGAAAACACAAAATGGGAGAGGTGAGTTGGAGAGGGGGACTCCATCTCTATTTATAGATACAATTCGGACATCCCTGAAATGCCCCTAGGATAACTTGAGCTAAACTCATACACCCGAGGGCATGCTTGTCCAACTCATCATAACTTGATCCGACGGCCACCGCACCTTCTCACCAGTAGCCTTGCATCAACACAATCTCCCCGATGTTGCCACGTGCCGTCCGTCCGTGCGGGACCGACTCGGGTTTTGAGGCCCAAACCCACAAAACCTGCCTCCGCGAGTAGCGTGTCGCACACGCATCCCCCGCCGATGGTTTTAAGGTGAAACCACCAAACCATCGCCGATGGT
This sequence comes from Cymbopogon citratus, assembly GCA_031170775.1. Taxonomy (NCBI): domain Eukaryota; kingdom Viridiplantae; phylum Streptophyta; class Magnoliopsida; order Poales; family Poaceae; genus Cymbopogon; species Cymbopogon citratus. Next base: position 11,399 of record DXKC01009514.1, read on the forward strand.
TTTGAGGCCAAACGACCAAACCGCCACGAGTACGTGCCACACACGGATCCCCCACCATGTCATCTCACACTTGTCGAAGTCCCAAGAGTTAGCCAGCACCGCTGGCTCCCGGCCGTCCGGTCCCTCAGTCCAAGCCACCATGTCCGCCCTCTACCGCACCCGGTCTGTCAGCACAGCATGTCCGCTTGACCATCTCCCGACCATCGCTACCGCTTCCGAGCTCCACACCTGCACAACACAAGCCAAGAGACACGTTTTGACAGAATATACCCTATGACTAGGATTAGCAGAAACCACCCAACAACTGACCAACCACGAGTGTTGGACCTTATTGCCAATCGCTCATCACACAAGGACGCTATACAATGGCTATGGAAAAAGCCATGTGTTCTCAATCTCCCCTTGATGAGTGCATTGACAACACCAACACAAAGCCAGAGAAAGCCCACTCAAATGACCAAAGCCAAAGAAAAGCTCAAAACGGGTCACTCGCAATGAGCAAAGAACGATCCAGAAACTTGGTCCCCAAAGATATGGGCAACGGCTCAATGCAACCAAGTAGAGCAAAGCTAGCCCTCAAGAAGAGGCAAAAAACGGGCTCAACACCGCTAGCAAAAATAGCAAAGACAGCAAAGAAACTCCCCCTGGGAAGATGCAATCTCACAAATGGTGCACTCTAGAATTATAGTTTTTCTCCCCCTTGTTGGCAGTGCACTTATCAAGTTTTTAAATCTTAAGAGATGCAACTGCCCCTTAAAACAAGCTATGCATGCAAAATATACGAATGCATAGCTCTAGGAATATAGCAATCAGAATGACAAGATGCTCTAGCTGGTGCTAACCTGTGTGTAAGCAACAAGTACAAGTGCTAGCAAATGCTCAGGTTGATCAATTGAAATGAAATATGGCATTTAAGCATTTCTAAGCAAATTTCAAGTATTTCCATAAAAGGGGTTGACCACCAAATGTAGCTACTAGCATATGCAAGCAGGAAATTATACTAGTGCTAACTCAAGTATACCAAGTGAACTACCCCCATGCAACGTTTATACATCATGTCAGAGAAAGACCAACACTTGTGATTTTCAAGTTTTAGTTATAGGAGTATGCAGGGGTACACAAGTATTAGTGAGACATGTGTAAAATTCATCGATACTGCCACGCCAAACATGAGCCATGCCAAGCCAAAGAGCTTAAGACAATGATTCTGGACTTCACTACAAGGCTCAAGTTCATCCCAAGTGCAATGGGAAGCAGCCTCAATACCTTGACGTGGGACAGTAAAGATCCAAGTCAAAATTTCAACACACTTAGCTTGGATTTCAAATTTTAGCACAAGTTGATCATGATTCATCCAAAGAAAGTGTATAACTCAAGAAACATGAGACATAGCAACCTAGCATACTAGGAAAGCAAATATGAACTCAACACATCCTACACATGCTAGTTGCCATACTTAGGGTGAACATTTTTCAATTTTCATCATTATTAAGCAAGTTCACAATTCAAAATCAGCTTAGCTCATAACATGTGTCAAGTGATCAAAAAGAGCCTAAGCAACTTAGCATCATCATGTACATAGAAGTCATACCAAAAAGAGCATAACTAACAGCTATATAAATAAAGCTCTAAACATGCTGTATAATACATGATGAGATGCAATGCAATATGATACAAAATACAAAAGCAAAAAAGAGAAAACAAAACTAGTGTACAAGATCCAAAACTTCCCACCTCTAAAATGGGAAGCAAACACCCAACTCCCCTCGCAGCAGATTAAACTAGGCAAGATAAAGGGGTTTGGTGAAAATGTCTGCAATTTGGCCATGGGTGCCGACATGGTGTAGGTCAATGTCTCCTTTCTCATAGTGGTCTCTAAGGAAATGCCATCTCACCTCTATGTGTTTGGTTTTGAAGTGGAAAACTGGGTTCTTAGCAACAGCAATGGCACTCGTGCTATCACAGAAAAGTGGCACTTTGGTAAAGCTCAGGCCATAGTCTATCATGGTGGTAACAAGCCAAAGTAGCTGGGAGCAGCAAGCAGTAGCGGCAACATACTCAGCCTCACAGGTGGATTGGGCTATGGTGGACTGCTTACAAGAAGACCAAGAAACCAGAGAAGTTCCCAAAAACTAGCAAGTACCCGAAGTAGACTTTCTTTCAACTCGACACCCGGCATAATCAGCATTAGAAAAATCAAAGAGTGAAAGAGTCAAAGAAGTCAAATACCAAAGACCAACCTCGAGAGTGTACTAGAGATACCTGAGAATGCGCTTGACAGCCTGACGATGTGACGTGCGCTGTGAAGACTGGAACCGTACACAGAGGCAGACCGCGAACTAGATGTCCGGTCTCATCGCCATCAAGTACATGTGGGTGTATTAACCCCTATACCCTCACGGCTATTTTTGGGTCACATTCCTAGATGCCCATGACGACAAGCTCGAAGGCCGAAGGACGCCAACAACGTGGTCGGCGGACCTGCTTGGGCCCAAGAAGGCGCCTTGCCACGCAAGGCAGTCTAGATAATAGGAAACCTGTATCTTTCCTGGATACATGTGTTTGTAATTATCCCGTACCGAAATCTTAGACTCTGTAATCCTATCCCCCGACTATATAAGGCGGACAGGAGGAACCCTACATGACATCTTGTACTCTCAAGGTAATACAATCCACAAAGACGCAGGACGTAGGGTATTACGCATCACGCGGCCTGAACCTGGATAAATCTGCTTGTCCCGATCTGCGTCACGCTCGATCACTAGTTCTAGATAGCCCCTCGCCTAAATAACTACTGTGGGTACCCCCGTGGTAGACTGTCTCGCATATTTCATTGACAGTGGCACGCCAGGTAGGGGTTGCGCATCTAGATCTTGAGTCGGTCGAGATGGTTTCTTTCCCTGCTTCCATGGACTTCGGCG
>DXKC01009515.1:0-12995 GCA_031170775.1 Cymbopogon citratus
CAATCACTATACTCCTCGGAGTTGTAATCCTCATAAGAACCTGTGTGCCAAAATGTATCAGTATGATTTCTATTGGCCACTCCCACTCTATGCTTTGCGTTTGTGGTATTGGATGCAATAATGGTAAATTCAAGAGGCCTATAAATGGGGCTCTGGTTTTCCTATGCAAGTAGTAATCAAGTTTTAATAATAGTAATTGGTCAAGTTTTACACATTCCTAGTTACATCCATCACCATCACCCCATACCATCCCAAACCATTCCATATCCACCTCCATCACCAATACCAACATAACCCACTCTCAGGTCGACAAGCAGACTCCCGCTCTGCTTGCCGCAGTGGCCCGCAGCCCACAACCTATGGCTTACGACCGGAAGTATCTCTCAAGGAAGGTAGAACACTCCTCTCTCTAGTGAAAGCAGAACACAGAAAAGGTCCATAGCCGAGAAGTCGGCATATGTATCGATCGATCAACCATACACTCTGCAGATGTTTCACTATTCCACAAGATCGCCATCATCGATGAACCGGCTCATCTAAGCGGATTTCAGGCACCTACTAGCCTAGGACGATGCCACTCTACCTCTCAGCCCCGGAACACCCCGTATGAAGTGGCTGAAACTGTGAAGTCATGTTCCCCATCCCGAATAGGGAGCCATGATCGTCTCGAGAGGGTGTGAGTCCAACCCTTCCCGTACCTCCCTGTAGTGGCATCATCCTACCCAGTGGTTCGACCGTCTCTCCCCCATGGGAAGCAAGTGGAAAGTAAGGGATTCCTATGATCCGGTTACTAGCACTTTCAGTTCCTAGGTGTGACCAAGCCAGAATGTCTTCATTAGGGTTTCCATTTAACATGCCATCATAGCACCTCCCTGGGGTCCACCCCTTAGAGGCTATCCCCCCAGGGTTCTCCTTTATCACATATACCTGCAACAGGTATCGGTCTCAGGGATGCCCAGGTTGCATCCCACATCAAGACTTGCCCCCAGGCTCGTCGTATATTCCAGCTCGGTCGACTCAACCCTCACCCTTCACACACCCAAGACACACACAAGACCACCATATCCTCACCATAGTCCCCAGGTCCAACAAGTCCATCCGGTCCGGCTCCCCAAGCCAAACCACTCCCAGGGTTCGCCACTAGCATCACATCATCGACATAATGCAGTGGAGAAATATATAACAGTAATAAATATAAGCGCATGTCTATCCTAACAGCGGGTAAGCAGGGTGATAGGTTATCACAAGGCAGGGATAACAAGTATATCAGTTCTACCATGCAGTCCTATAGTAGTAGTTATAACAGAAATGTAAAGCACTAGCAGTTCTAATATTTGCAATGCGTAATAGGATCTATGAGGTTGGGTGGGATGTGGCACCTTTGGAGAAGTCGTCACCTAGCCCCTCCTGGTAGTCACGGTCCTCATCCGTCCGATCTCCCCCGACTGTAAACATTACCCATTGGTCACATTAGCGACCCCTATAGATAAGCACAAAGAACGAATAAAAGATCCAAATGCACTCAAACAATATTCCATTGCATAGGGCTCGATTTTAGATGAATTTATACATTTGGTTCATAATTCTTGGAGTTCATATGAATAAATTATGAATTTCTGAAGTTTATTGGATTTTCATTAGTAAATAATTATATTAAACATAAGGTTGAATTTTAAAAGTTGTAAACATGGCTAACAGTGGTATTAACATGTATATTACTAAATTACGAACCTAATGCAACTTGAACGGGTCGATTTGGAGTTAAAATCAAGATTTTATGAGCATTTGAATTATGGTGGCAAAACTATAAATAACTGAAACTTAAATGGTTTAATTAATTCCAAAAATCAAAATAGCAGAACCGGTGGTGGACTGTATTGTATATAGAAAAGAGTACATGGGCTCTTTAACAAATTAAGCATCAAAGGGGTATCTTCTAATCTGGATCGTCCGATCCAGATCAGACGGCTGGAAATGATTGGGGAAGACTTCGCCGGCCGGAACAGAGCCCTGGCGGCGGCGCGCTGCCATGGCCTGTGGCGAGACCTTGCTGGCGATGATGAAAACAGCGATTTAGGGCACCAATGAACACGATACTGGTACCAATCGAACTCAGAGCTCAATGTGAACTCACCTACTAGGAGAGTGGAGGCAGACTGGGACCAGGGACGGTGTAGAGCTCAACGAGGCGGACAGCGACCGTGAATCTACGGCGTGCTCGGGGAATATGGTGCTGCGGGCATGGATGGACTCAGGGGAAAGGTGCTTGGGTCTTGCTGTTCCGCTGGGATGCTGGAATTGGAGGATTCGCAGTGGGAGGTGGAGAGAGCAGGGAGATCGACGAGCTCGACCGAGGAGCGGCAATGGCGGCGACGGCGGCTGGAAGCTGCGGTAGGGGAGAAGGGAGCATGGTGAAGGGCGAGGCAGTGGACGCGGCGTGCTGCTGTGGTGCCGAAACTGGCCTCAAAAAGGGAGGGCGAATATAGGAGGGGCCGAGTCACGAAGCTTGCGCGCCATGCTGTCAATGGCGGCCAGTTGCGAGGCGCGCTGGACGGGCGAGAAGGGGCTGGAGCTCGAGGGCGGAGCGGCACGGCTGAGTCCTCTCACTGGCGCGTAGGACGCGCGTGTGGATGGGCTCGGTCGCGGGGTCTGGTCGCCCGGCGATGGCGGATCAGGACCGGTGATGTCGTCGTCTAGTTCGGGTGGGAGGTAGGGGACGGCGCCGATAGGCGGGTCCCACCTGGCAGTGGAACGGAGAGAGGAGGCTGCTGTGGGCTGCTGCACCGTGCTGGGCTTCAGCCTGAGCCGGCCCAAGAGGGAGGGGAGGCAGATGGGCCAGGGCGACGAGATATTCTGGGCCTGTGGAAAGAAAAGAAAAAAAAGAAATAGAGAGGGAGAGCAGGTTGGGACTTCGGGCCAAATAGGAGAAAGAGAGGGTTTGCTTTTTATTTTGTTTTTATTTTTTTTCCTTCACTTAATAGCTACTACTTAAGTGTGTAGTTAGTACTTAGGTTTTTGCTAAGCCTATGCGTGGCTTCTCATATAACTCTTAGGGTATATAACCCATATGTGACCGTATTATAACATAGTAGCTCTATAGTTGATATAATTATTTATGACTTAATAATTATTTAGGGAATTGTGCAACAATGCAAAGATCCAATAAAAACTCCAAATCGCAACCATGTATTGAAATGCAAGTAATGGCATATGCTTATGAAATAAAATGCTAGGATGAACATTGTGGGGTTTGAGCAATAAAGTAAAAGAAATATTAATACAAATGCAATATTGTGGGGCTTGATCAAGTTTCCAGGCTAGGTTTGCTACATGACACTCAACATTGCATAGGGTAGTTAGGAAAAAAATTTTGTAGTTGCAATTTTTGTGTTGGGTAATTTTTAGAGTTGTTACACTCTTGGGTGTTTTTCATAGAGAGCAAGGATGAGGCATTCCCTCTAGCTCGTGATTTGATTCTTCATTTGCAAAACGAGTTTTCCAAGGGTTCCATGCGAGCTATCTGCAGTGACAATGGCATGGAGTTTAAGAACTCCAACTCTGAAAAGTTTTGCTCTTCTTTGGATATTGAGCATTAATTCTCCTCGCCATATGTTTCTCAACAAAATGGCATTGTTGAGCGCAAAAATAGAATTTTAGTTGAGATTGCTAGGACGATGCTCGATGAGTATAGGACTCCTAGGAGATATTGGGCCAAAGCTATAAACACTGCTTGCCATGTCTCCAACCGCATTTTCCTCCAAGCTTTTACTAAGAAGACTTCTTATGAGCTGGTCGAACGTGCAAAGTCAGACACTTTAGGGTTTTTGGTTGCAAGTGTTTCATCCTGAAGAAGGGTAACTTCGACAAGTTTGAGTCATGGTCTTCTGACGGGATCTGTCTGGGCTATGCTTTGCACTCTTCTGCTTATCGTGTTTTGAACCTGAAAACTAATCGAGTGATGGAGACTTGTGAAGTCACTTTTGATGAAATTATGCCTTGTACCACACCTGTTTTTGAGCATGCAAGTGATGATGAGTATGGTGCGCCCATCTTTGTGGAAGAGGAGCAGGAAGATGCCGATTGGGACGATCCCGAGCCGACTCCACCAGCTGCCCCTGTCGACCCTACGACGTCGACTTCTGCTCATGGCCCTGACCCTTCTTCTTCCACGACATGGGGACCTTTGGAGCAGCTTCTCAGCCTCACTCGACGTGATGGAGGGAGTGAAGAGGATTAACGGAGGGGCAGTGAAGAAGAGCAGGCGATGGTGTACAGCAGCGCATCGGAGACACGTCGATGTGGCCGCAGAACAATGATAACGATAACGAGCAGCGGGGTGAGCTCGCGGCCTCACTCGATGTCGGAGAAGGCAAGACTAGCAACGAAGGTGGCCCGGTCCAGGAGATCGACGAGCTCGACCGGCATCCATCAATGGTGGCGGCGATTAGCGATGCTGAGGCAAGTGAGCAGGCATTGGATGGGCAGGAGGATGGAGCACCACGCGCCTGGATGGTTTTTATAGGGAGAACAAGGGAGAGGAAGGGACTCGTGGACAGTGAACGAGCACAGCTTCAATGCACCAATAGCAGTCGGTGGTTTCTGCATGCAGGTATGATGTTGCGTGATGGAGGGAGTGAAGAGGATTAATGGAGGGGCAGTGATGGAGGCTGTTACTGCTGTAGGCTTGATGGTGCATGAATGATATATTGCGAGCTGGGGAAGGAAAGGGGAGAGGCTGGTGGCTGGTGCAAGTCAAACATGAGCTGCTGAAAATATGCACAATGAATGAACGTGTAGAAACATGTGTACAGGCTGCTTCGGGATATACACATAACACGTGCAGGGTAAGCTCAAGGAAAAGGTAAAACAAAGAATGGAGGGAAGGTCAACGATTTTGTAGAGAAAAGAAAGGAAAAGATTGCATCGACGATATTACTAGATAGGATAAAGATTAGGCCACAAGGAAGTTCGTCTAAAATATGTTTTCAAATCTACTAACTTATAGATGCTATTTTAATTATCTTGAAAATATTTCTGGCAAACCATTAAATTTTTAAACCATAATTTTGAGAGCACCTTTTGAAAACATTAAATATATTTTTCGAAGTTATTTTGAAACTTTTTTTAAAGAATCCTATTCGAGGCTTAATCGAATTTTAACAAATTCATTTTTTACTCAAATAAATCAGTGCGACCAACATGAATGCAACAACCATAGAAAAATTATTTATCAAACGTTTTAAAGTCATTTTCTTTAACAAAATTGGTAACAACTATCTAGAGCTTAGTTAATTTTAGGAAAATTCATAAAATCATTCATTTTATTTAGTGTTTTCTATTCACAACCCAAAATAGAAATTTTAGGGTGTGACAGCATGAAGTAGATATTTTTATGTTTGCATAGTAAATATTTTTAACGGGTTGTTATGCACCATAAAATTATTTCTGTGAGGCTAGAATTTTTATAATGCATTGACAAAAGTAAATATGCTCTAAGGAAAATTTATGAAAAAGTAAATATGGGTAAATACCGAGTTACCTTTCGGTGAGGGTTCGAATTTTTAAAGTCCTCCGAACTGGACCTTCCAATTAATCTATTCTTCTGATGATCCGAGAGACGATGTCTCTGATGATTCTTTTATTTTCTCGGGCTCTACCATCTTCACAGAGGAATTGAGTTCCGCTTTTGACTTGAAAGCGAATTGCTCTTCTTTACCATTTATAGTGAATTTAATTTCTCACTTTCCAACGTCAATGTGAGCATTGGCGGTACTCAGGAATGGCCTTCTAAGAATGAGTGACACCTTCGAGTCTGGGTGCGTATCTAGTATTACGAAGTCTACTAGCACGAAGAATTCTCTTATCTTAACTGGAACATCTTCAGCAATGCCCAATGGGTACTAAACTGATGGATCGGTCAATTGGAGACACATTGATGTTGGCTCAAGTGCAGCGTGGTTGAGCTGATAGTACACTGATGCGGGCATCACGCTGACACTTGCTCCTAGATCACAGAGCGCATTACACATTATTGAAGTAGTAACTTCCAACATGACAGTCGATAGTGGGGCATCCTGGATCCTTCTTATTGATGGGTGATTTATTGAGGATGACCGCATTGCATTCTTCTGTTAGCTTGATCACTTCAGTAGTAGGCAGTGGTCTCTTTTTGTTGAGAATATCTCTGATATACTTGGCATATGTAGGGACATGTATGGCGTCCAGCAGAGGTATGTTGACATATAATTTCTGAATAACCTCCATGAACTTTCCAAACTGCTCATCTACCTGAGGTCTTCTATTTCTACGAGGAAATGGTAGATATGATGTATCATAGAAATTCTGTCTCATCTCTTGATCTTGTGATTCTTGTGGTGTTGCACCTTCTTGAATATTCTCTTCCTCTCGTACCACTATTGGTGCTGCAGGTGCCTTTCTTGCCCCTCTTAGATAAGGTGGATCTCTAGTAGTCTTTCCTTCTCTTGTAGTAATTTCTTTTACTAGCTTAGGGATAGTGGCGATAGGCAATGCAGTAGCCAACTGTGCTATTCTGGCTTCCATCTTCTTATTGTATATGAGTTGATCATTAATGGCTGAGGAAAAGCTATTCATCTTGGCATGTATATCTTCCATGATTTTGTCATTAGCAGGGAGCTTTGCATTGATGTCATAATTCACTCTGATCTACTGTTTGACCAAATCCCTTAGTGTAGGTTGCTTCAAATAATTATTTGGAAGAAAACCTTGATCTTGCTGTCTCCAATTCTATGATGGAATCTTCTTAGTAGCGGGACTAGTAGTTTGTTTGTATGCTGTTTCAATCGCCCTTTGATCTTCCTTATACTTGGCTCTCTGATCAAGCCAACTGAGAAGAACATCCATCTTGGTAGACAGTGCATTGACTTCTTCAATTGTCTCTTCAGTTTGATAACATTGTTGTTTATCTTGGGACCAACTTTGGTTCTCCAATATTTTGTTCATAAGAGACTGATCTTGTTCAACAGTGAGTGACAGGAATGATCCTCCGGCTGTTGCATCCAAGTGCTCATGAGCCTTCAGAATTAATCAATAATAGAATCCTTGCATGAGTAACCATTCTTCCATCTCATGATGTGGACAATTCGAGATATATCCTTGGGAACGCTCTCATGCTTCTGAGATGTTTTCTGTCTTCTACTGTTGAAAGTTGGTGATCTTTGCTCTTAATGCATTGGTCTTGCCTGCAGGGAAGAACTTAGCTAGAAAAGCTTTTGAACATTTTTCCCATGTGTCAGCTTCTTCTCTGTTAGCATAGAACCATTGCTTTGCTCTTCCCATTAGTGAAAAGGGAAAGAGACGGAGTAACATAATATCTTGAGTAAGGCCTTGAATGCTGATTGTGCTTGCAACCTCTAGGAAATCCTGTAGATGTGCACTAGCATCTTCATGAGCCTTTCCACTGAATTAATTAGCTTGCACCAAATTGATGAGGCTTGGCTTCAGCTCAAACTCAAGGTCTTCATTAGGTAATACGAGGATAGTGTGAATATCTTCAACTCGTGGAGCAGAGAATTCAAGCAGTGTCTTATTAGCCATAGCTTTAGAAATTGGTGATGAGCTTCTTCTTTGGTTGATCCCGATTCTGATGATGGATAGTGAGTGTATCAGAATTAATCCTGCTATACCCTATATGAAAATATACATGGAAAAACAATAGGGAGTAATGCTGTCAAGGCAGAGGTGCCTTGTTATGAGTTTCTCATTAATTAAGTATCTGTTTATGCAATTTATATCAATGGTTTATTTCTTCCCCGGCAACAGCGCCAGAAATGCTTGTTGACACTTCTAACATCACTTAAGCTAAGTTGTCATAGTCCTAGCATGATATTACAAATGTTGGTAAAAATAACTGCTAGCCCTTCTAGATAAAAATATTAAATCTGCAAGCGCACAGATAAATTACCATTGTAGCATTTCAACCGAAAAGTATTCCAGGTATCGTTATTTATATTTAGCTCAAAGGAAACAACTAAGGACTTAAACTAGATATAAACTTGCACACATGACTACTTATGAGACACCTCAGTCACACAGTCTCTTGCCAAGACAGTGAGTAAAGCCATAATTAATAAAGATATGGATTATAAAGCCCATAGGGTAACACACGCAGAGTTTAGAGATAGACTACTCATCATATTAGTAGGTAGACATCTGATTAGTCTAGAGATTAAGCCTCTATGTAGTTCTAATTACTAAGTCATTCATCTACTCTAGAGCTTACATTATCATATATAGTATAAAAGACTCTTTATTCATGCATAAGAATATTACGTTGGAAAGCCAAGACATAGCAGGACTAACTAGGCAATACTTTGTTCTGCTAGTCCTACTGACAGGGGATGGATTACAGAGGACTCAATAGGACTGTCACTCCTGTGATCTACCACACGACCCAGCCAATATGGTGCATTTGCAGGTAAACTACATCTAAAGACCATGCTTACATGTAATCTACCACTTAACCCTCCCCAAAAGAGAGCTAAGCGCTTTGCAAACATATACATGAACTCATTATTAATCATAGCTATATCAAATAAAAAACTAGAGTGAACTAGGAACATAATAATTAAAGACATAATGATATTTAGAATAAAGTCGTGAAGAAAGATACAAAATAGTACCAAACTTGTAGACACAGATCTGAAGCTCCGGACACAGGCGCCCGACTCTTCTCTATCTAGTCTAAACCTATGTAGAACTTTGAAGATTAGGAGTAGCTATTCTTACGGTGGAGATAAACCCTAACTCTACTGGTGGCTTCTTCGAATGATCTTCTCTAATAAAGGATATGAGAGATAGATGCCTCCCGTGGGGTCAGGGGCTCTGTTTATATAGCCCCCAAGGATGAACCGTATCCCTTGGATCAAACCAACTTAAATGGACCGCTTTTATTGCATCTGGAAGGCGGTGGGAGCATGATCCGTGAGACTCAGCCTGATTGGCTGCCAGGCCAGGGCGGGCACCCTAGATTTCAGGGCAGGCACCCTGCCTCCAGGGCGGCTCGGCCTCCGCTTTGGTCCAGAGTCTTCTAGAGTCTTCCACATTACAGAAAAGTGGTAGTAGCGTTGTTTCTCTCTATGTAAATCTGACATGTGGGCCATCCTTGGTTGTTTTCTGATACCCCCTGTAGAAATAGACATTCATCAAAACTCATGGAAATTGTCAGTTATAAACCCCCTAAGTCTATGGTGATGATCATTTTAGCCCTGATTGGTTCTTTGTTGACAATTAAAATTGATGGTTAAGGACCGTCAACAGCAAGCAGTCCACCATAGCCCAATCCACCTATGAGGCCGAGTACGTTGCTGCCGCTGCATGCTGCTCCCAGCTACATTGGATAGTAGCCACCATGAGAGACTATGGCCTAAGCTTCACCAAAGTGCCACTTTACTGTGACAGCACCAGTGCCATTGCAGTTGCCAAAAACACAGTTCTCCACTCCAAAACCAAACACATAGAGGTGAGGTTCCACTTCCTGAGATACCACTATGAGAAAGAAGACATTGACCTTCATCATGTCGACACCCAAGGTCAAATAGCCGACATTTTCACCAAACCCCTCGACCAAGCCCAATTCAATCTGCTGCGGGGGGAGTTGGGTGTTTGCTTCCCATTTTAGACGTGGAGAGTTTTGGTTCTTGTATATTAGTTTTGTTTTCCTTTCTTTTGCTTTTGTATTTTGTATCATATTGCATTTGCATCTCATCATGTATTATAAAGCATGTTTAGATCTTCATTTATATAGCTGTTAGAATGAGACTATGCTCTTTTTGGTACATGTTATGAGCTAAGCTGATCTTTATATAGCTTGTATGTACATGATGAAGCTAGTCGCTTAGGCTCTTTTTGATCACTTGATATATGTTATGAGCTAAGCTGATCTTGAAACTGTGAACTTGATTAACAATGATGAAACTTACAAAATGTTCACCCTGAGTATGGCAACTAGCATGCCTAGGATGTGTTGAGATTCATATATGCTTTCCTGGTATGCTCGGTTGCTATGTCTCATGTTTCTTGAGTCATACACTTGCTTTGGATGAATAGTGATCCGCTTGTGCTAAATTTTGAAATTCAGGCTAAGTGTGATAAAATTTGAGATGGATCTTTAATGTCCCACGTCAAGGTCTTGAGACAGCTTCGCATTGCGCTTGGGATGTGTTGACACATGAATGTCGTGCCAACACACTGATGTGAGGCCCGAGAGAACCGAAGATGAAGCAGGAGGCTCCGTGGCAATGCTGATTTCATGATTTCATCAAGAAATGTGCCAGCCAATTTGACCTAAATTGATAAGGAGATGAAACGAGATCAAATTATGGAACCTGCCGGTGTGATTCCAGATAGTTTCAGGATGTATACCAAACTGTAGCCGATGAGTAAGGAAACTAATTAGAGAGTTAGCTCCATGCAGTGTAATCATAAGAAGGATAAAGATGTAAACGCAACAGGCTATAAAGATACGTAATTCTTAGTGTATTTTCCTTAGCCAATCATGCTTAATCAGTATCAATTATGAGCAGATAGTATACAAGTAGCAGTATCAAATAGATGAATCTAGCCGATAGCCGATACAAAGCATACTATTCGTGTAGGCATAACTGGATCAGCCAGATAGCCGATACATGGTCCATGAAGTTGGGATAAAACATGTTTTAAAAGTAAATAAGCAAATTAATCAATCTAAGACTGGTCTATCAGGGCGGCGGTCTTAGATCAACTTTCAGAAACCTATCTAGTTCTAATACACTTTTAAACCCACAGCATGGAACAATCTAGATTAGATAGAAATTGGCCGATAGAAGCACGATTCAAGCATACAATAGATTTAAACATGATAATTACTTGAATTTAACAAGATAAGGCCAAATCTACTAATCTTAGACCGGGTTACAATAAATAAATCATTATAAACAAACAATATCGGTAACTTAATGAATCTATTAGTTTGCCAAAACTAATAGAGCCAATAACTAGATCAATCATATAGATTCAGAGATCGGACAAGCCATTGCAGCCTGAACCGATGAGACAGATCAAAAGATAACTTATAATAATAATTAGACAAGCATTGAAGCTACTCTCCACAGACAATCAAACAACCTATCTAACGTTCTTGCTGCAATATACACAAACAAGCAGGAGGTCGCTCTCCACGGACAATCGTCAACCTACTTGTGAATACTATGGGGTTTTGACAATACTTACTAGCAAACTAGAAGCCGCTCTCCACGGACAATCTCAGCCTGTCGAAGGTCTCATCGAATCTACGATACGTTACTCCTACTCCTAAGGGGTTTACGGCATGATAGCCGGTTTTGTGTATTGATCGTGATGATAAAATTTTACAATGGTCGGGGCTTTATATTTATAGCCTGGGCAAATAAGAGTTCTATTCTAAAATAACTATAAACTAGCAAACTATGGTAAAATAGATAACTTGGACTCCAATCTTTCTCTTCTGGCGAAGTCCGACATGTTTTCCATTTTGGCCGATCCGGATGCGGTCTCTTCCCAAATCTGTGTTTAGCCGATACGCTTGTCACAACAGTAATTTGGCTTTCTTTCTTCTTGGTCGTTCCATGCCACATCAGACTTGATTTATTCTGACATTTGGTCCCACGTATAATATTCTCCTTACCAAATTTCAGTGTCAACAGGATGAACTTGAACTTTATAGTGAAGTCCAAGAATCATTGTCTTAAGCTCTTTGGCTTGGCATGGTTCATATTTGGCGTGATAGTATCGATGCCTTTTACACATGTCTCACTAATACTTGTGTACTGCTGCAACTCCGATCACTTAAAATTTGAAAAACACAAGTGTTGGTCTTTTCTCTGACATGATGTATGAACGTTGCATGGGGGTAGTTCACCTGGTATACTTGAGTTAGCACTAGTATGATTTCCTGCTTGCATATGCTAGTAGCTACATTTGGTGGTGAACGCCTTTCTGAAATGCTTAAAACTTGCACAAGAATGCTTACATGCCATATTTCGTCTCATCTGATCAACTTGAGCATTTGCTAGCACTTGTATTTGTTTCTTACACATAAGTTAGCACCAGCTAGAGCATCTTGTCATTCTGATTGCTATATTCCTGAAGCTGTGCATTATAACATTTTGCATGCATAGCATGTTTTGAGGGGGAGTTGCATCTCTGATGATTAAAAACTTGATAAGTGCACTGCCAACAAGGGGAAGAAAAACCACAAATCCAGAGTGCACCCATATGTGAGATTGCATCTTTCCAGAGGGAGTTCCTTTGTTGTCTTTGCTACTTTTGCTAGCGGTGTTGAGCCCGTTTTCTGCCTCTTTTTGAGGGCTAGCTTTGCTCTACTTGGTTGCGTCGAGCCGTTGCCCATGTCTTTGGAGTCCAAGTTTCTGGATCGTACTTTGCTCATTGCAAGTGACCCATTTTGAGCTTTTCTTTGGCTTTGGTCAGTTGAGTGGGCTTTCTCTCGCTTTGTGTTGGTGTTGTCAATGCATTTATCAAGGGGGAGATTGCGAACGCATGGCTTTTTCCATAGCCATTGTGTAGCGTCTTTGTCAGTGATGAGTGATTGCCAGCAAGGTCCAGCACTTTTGGTTAGTAGGTTGATCGTTGGATTTTGCTAATCCTAGGCACAGGGTATATTGTGTCGAAACGGTGTCTCTTGACTTGTGTTGTGTAGGTATGGAGTCCGGAGGCGGTAGTGACGATTAGGAGAAGGTCAAGCGGGCATGCCGTGCTGATGGACCGGGTGCGGTGAAGGATGGACATGGTGGCTTGGAATGAGAGACCGGACGATCGGGTGCTAGTCGCGGTGGCTGACACTTGGGACATCGATAAGTGCGAGAAGACATGGCGGGGGATGTGTGTGCGGCATGCTACTCGTGGCGGTTTGGTGGTTTGGCCTCAAAACCATCGGTGACGATTTGGTGGTTTCACCTCAAAACCATCAGCGGAGGAAGCGT
>DXKC01009523.1:0-14872 GCA_031170775.1 Cymbopogon citratus
TAATTAACGCCGATAGAGCTTTCATTCAGGATACCTGTGTGGGTGCAGTAGGAGCAGTGGTGGGATGCAGCTCTAGAACTTTTCGTGTTGCCTCTGCACGATGGCTTTGCTCAGTAGGTTCAGTCCTTTTGGCGGAGGCAGAAGCACTTAGAGAGGGAGTCCGGCTAGTTCCGGCAGGAACTCAACAACATGTTGTTGCAGAGACGGATGCCTAGGAGCTTGCATCACTTTGGAAAAATAGGAGCTCTCATCGGTCAGAGGTTGCGCCGATCCTGCATGATGTTGAAGAAATGGCAGCGGTTTTCATCTCATTTGATGTTGTTTATGCAAGAAGAAGTGCAAATTTTGCCGCGCATTTATGTGCCCAGGACGCATTAGATTCTTTGCAAGATTATATTTGGCACAACCCTCCTAGCTTCCTGCAGCAATGCCTGCAGCACGATTGTAATCCTTACTCCTTAATTGATGAAGCTTTTGTTCCAAAAAAATATTAGACTAATAAAAATAGAAGATAGGCGACTGAGTATTAGACTATAGTCTCATATGCAGCAGTCAGATATTACTCAGGGGTAACACAGATAGTACTGATAGTAGACTAATAGAACACATTGGCAAATCCACCCCGGGGACGCCATGTATTCCAGTACGATCAACAACCTCCTTAATCTCTGACCGATGAATCTCCATGGGTTCATTGTCATCAGTACGGTAGTGCTCATCCTCCATGAGACGGCGCGCGAGACGATCCATCTTGGCGGCGTTATTGAACTCCTCCCCAAGCTTCTTAGCCCGCTCAGCCTTGGACGCCTTCGCAAGTGCAATCTCCCCTTGCAGATTCTCCACGGGCGGACCAACCACAGAATATTAATTGCGGAAAGACATTCGAGAAATTTTAATGTAAAAGTTTTAAAAACAAACTATAGCAATAGCACAAACCATGTATCAATAATACTCCCTCATTTCCAAATTGTAAGTCATTCCAAAAATCTTGGAGAGTCAAAGTTCTTCAAGTTTGACCAAAATTATACGATAAGATAATAACAATCAGGATGCCAACTAAGTATCATTGGATTTTCGTTAGCTATAATTTTATAGTATATCTATTTGATGTTATAAATCTTTGTAATTTTTTCAATAATTTTTTGGTTAAACTTGAAATGCTTTGACTCTCCAAGATTCTTAGAGTGGCTTACAATTTGATGAAACGGAGGGAGTAAGTAGCAAGAGCAATTGCACTACCTAATCCTATATTAATAATAATAGGTAGTACTTGGGATAAACACAATAATATCACTTTCAGACTCTACCTAAGAGCATCTCCATGGTAGTACTTGGGATAAACACAATAATGTCACTTTCAGACTCTACCTAATAACATCTCTATGGTAGTACTTGGGATAAAAAAGTACAATACCGTCATTTCCAAACTCTACCTAAGAACAAGAGCATCTCCATTTATAGTTCGAACGGTTCCCCAAAACATGATCCCAATGAGAAAAAATTTCTCACCCGCTCAATGCATAGCCTCTCAAATAGAGGGGAGGCTTCTCCTCCCCCAATTCACAGTTTTTCTCATTGTTCATTGGAAACAAGATTTTCTCGTACAATTGGACAAGAGACCATCAAAATCTTAAAAATTCATCACCACTAATAACTAGTTTTTACTGTATCAGTAATAGGTACCAAGACCTCCTATACTACCTAATCCGTATCGATGATCTGCAAACATATGTTGCAAACACAAATACACTGTATAATCCTATAGAGACAATCATGTATGTTTGCACTACGAAAGCAGCACAGAACCATCTACGTTGGAAATAACACATTCTCTACGCAGCAAACTTAGCACAAATCTAACAAAGAGTAGAATGTTCCACATCCACAATACGAAAACAATCTTTACAAATAAAGCGCAGGAGAAGTGGTGACAGTTTCCATGGCGCGAGACATCAACTCCTTGTCATTGTCACCAAAGCCGAAGGTAAGACATGTCCCATCAGCAAGGGAAACCTTGGGTCTCTTGTGGTTTGGGACCACCATCCTTGGAAACGCTTCACCTCTGGAGCATAGATGCCATCATCACCTCTGGAGCATAGATGTCATCAGGCTCTTGGGTTGGACGAACATATGTGCGGTGTGGTAGGCGCTTAATATTTATAAATCATAATTATTACCAAATGATGTTAAATATAAACCTAATAATATTAACTTGATGAATTAATATATTTTCGATGGCAATACACTTAATTTATTTAACTGTTAAAAATGTTTAAAATATGCTAAATTCTATGTTGAATCCCACTAAATTATACATTATAAATTAGTAACTTTACATTCTCGGTATCCCTTCTCGTTATGAATAATTGTATATTTTATAAGACATACTAATCATTAACTAGTTGTTGATTTATGAACAAACATGAGGGATGGGAGTGCAGAGAAATAGAAAGAGCTGAACGAGTAAGGCAAGAGTCCTCCTCTCGACTCTCTCAACTTTTTATAGAGAAGGTGGGATGAGAGATTGTTATTATTCTCCCTAGTGAGGTTTGTATTTACAAAAGACCTTTAGGAGCTACAAATAAGCCCTAAACATCACCAAGTCTCTAAAAAAGTAATCATGATTTGAACTCAAATGGGTCCCTCACATGTAATAGACCCAAACCAAGTGATCAAAAATATAGATCTACTATTAAAATTAACTTCATGGCACATAACTTCCATTTGTAATTCTTGGTCAAACTCACTACGCTAGATTTATACATTAGTGTCGGTTCAAAACCTCACCGGCACTGATGTGGTTGACATCAATGTCGGTTCATTCCGATCCTACAGTGATGTATTTTTCAGGAAATCCTGAAAATGGGCCGAAAAAATTGAAACCTGAGGGAAATCACAAGTCACAACATTTTTCGCGTGAAAATCGCACGCTTCACAACTGGTGGGATTCGAACATGTAGCCTCCCCCTCGTGCGTACCCTCCTCTACCAACTACACTACACTATCACTGGCGGTTGTAGCCACGAACTGACAGTGAGTGCCAGGAAGCATTATCAGTGGTGGTTTTCTAAAATCCGGAACTGATGATGCCGACACTAAAGCCCAAATCTAGCTTAGTGGCCTGGGTTCCTAGTGAAACCTACCTGTTCGAGTTCATATCCTCAACTTGGCATGGCTGCTTGTATTTTTTATGGATTTATCTATTCTAGGATTTGATGGCTCTATGCTTTTAGGTGACATCACCCTCGACAGTGAGGCACCTGTCGTAACTTCTTGAATCTCAAGATCTACCGTCTCAATCCTTTGAAGGTGCTCACATGGGTAAGGTTTACTTATATGTATTCATTCATAGGGTGAGTGTGCTTGCGCAGATGACCGCCCATATGGTTTCCGCCTGCTCGGGGGCAGAGCAGGTCACCGTCGAGATCCAGGTCACACAAACTGTGTGACGCTGAGCAAAAACTTATTGTTGCACATGGCAAATTTGGGACTTAGGGAGATAGTTTCACCTAAATTACTAGCAATCTGTTGGGCCTGCTAGGCTGCTTGAAATGCTTAGACCATCCACACTTATTGACCTCTATATTGAACCTCTAAAAGGCCTAGTCATCAAGATTCCCTCCTTTACAGTCTATTCTCCCGCACTCATACAACCTCTTTATCACACTCTATCCACCACAGGGCCCACAAATTAGATTTTTTTCCTCACTCCCTCCTCCTCTATCTCTCCTCCCTCTTCTCTCTCCTCTATCCCTTCCCCACTACTTCTTCCACCGTGCCTGCGCCTCCCCTTTCCTCATCGTCGCGCGCCGCCGGAGCGATAGGGTGCGGCGGTGAAAGCTCTTGTTTAGTTTTGGTTAATTGGTGGCACACCAAGTTACTAATGGTTTTACTAAGTGGATGTAGAATAGATTAGCAACATGTGATGATGGAGCTAGGTGGCATGTGGCGGAGCCAGGGGGCTGGCAGGGGCCATAGCCCCCCCCCTAACTTTTTTTTGACAACAAAAGAAATTACTAGTACAATTAAATATTTTTTACTAATATTACAAGTGAGACCGTACAAAATTCTTGTCCTATAGTGTACTTATTAATCTCTTCTAGATAATAAAGTCATATAAAACATAACTAGATGATATAAATCATCATCACCAAAAGACTGAGTCGGTATTCTAGACTTATAAAGTCACTATAGACATATTTTGTCAACGAGCATGTCACTTACCACTAAAAAGACAGTGTCTTAGATCCTAAGATACATATAAAAATTGCGAGCACTTGTTCAAGCCAATGAATTAACTCGGACAATCACCGCTAATGAGTTGAGCTGCTCTTAGTTTTATGTTGGTTTTGGTTAGGCCCCTAGCTCCGCCACTGGGGATGACCACAAGATCATGGATGGACATGGTGGACATGTTGATTGATCAAGCTCCAAAGAAAGGAAAAGAGTCCGTGGAGATCAAAGCAAAGGTATAACTTGATAGGGCCCTTTCGATTTGGTGATCGAGACACTATAGAGAGTGTGATCACATTTAGGATTGGTAGCCATACTATCAGGAGGGGAAGTCATGGTTTACCACGGCGTCTAAGTGCCTCTAGGTCTAAATTCATTGCATATGCATTTGTGATCTCGAACACTAACTTGGAGCCTTCGAAAATGCTTGTGAAAATGCTAATACACATGCACATGGTGGTGTACACTCGGTGGTGTTGGTACATTTGTGAAGGCGGCGGAGTTTGTAGGGTTGAGTTGGGTTTTGGGTACCGCTATCGACGTTTTTGAGAAAATGAAGTGCATATTTTCTATTGCGCGGATACAAATTTGGTGGAGAAAAGGAGGCGCCCTTGACGTGTGTTTTCCTGCTGTTTTCAAGCACCGGACGCGCCGAGGCCAAGCGTCGGACCCTAGCTGGGCGTCCGGCCCGTTGTTGCAGGTAACATGCGCTTTGAAGGTTGCGTCGGACGCGTCCGACGGGTGTCAGCGGATGCGGTTTTTGTCGAGAGCGTCCGGAGTTTTCTTTGGCGAGTCTTGGCTTGGTCTGGTGGCTGCGTCGGACGCTGAACAGAGACTCGGGGTTTCTCAAACCCAACCGGCGGACGCTCTAACGGTCACTGACCTAGTGGAGCGCACGTTTGAAGTTGAACGTGCCGGACGCGTCTGATGGACTGCCGTCTGACGCGTCCGACGGTTCTTTGTTTGAGCCCTTGGTCGAGGCTGCTAGCATGCATGTTTTACACAGGCCGGACGTGTCCAGCGGTTGCTTCTGACGCGTCTAGCGCCCCCGAAATTTGAACTATTGTGAGGTAACGGTTTTTTGGGTGGGACTTATAAATAGACGGTGGAGCTCTCTCTTGGCCATTCTTTCAACTTGGTGATCCCTTTGAGCTAGAGAGACTCTCCCCCACTCATCTCTTAACTTGATTGAGCATTCAAAGTGAGATTGATTGAGATTCAAGTGCATTTGCTTAGAGTTTGCATCTAAAGGTACTTGTTCTTCGAGGTTGCTGCGGAGTTCTTGTTACTCTTGGGTGATTCCCGTCACCCCAGACGGCTTGGAGCAGTGGAGGTGGTTTGAGCTCGACTTGGTGATTGTTCGAGGCCACACAGGTGGTTTGTGAGGGGTTCTTGAGCCTTTCCCGCGGAAGATCTCAATTGACTATCTGGTGGATTGCTCGTGGCTTGGAGGATCCCCATCTTGTGTTGATAGTGCCGCCCCGGCTACGGGATTGGCTAAGAGAAGCCATTTAGCAGGCACATCTCCAACTGGGTGCATCGCCATAACGAGGACTAGCTTGCCGGGAAGCAAATGAACCTCGGTAAAAAATCATTGTGTCATCTTTGATTGCCGAGGATTCTATCTCTCTATTGTGTGATTGATTGATTGGTTCATCATCTCTACACGGGCGGTATGACACTCATATCCCTCTCTTGCCTTACTTTGTGTAGTGCTAGTTGTGTAGCTTAGTCTCTAGAGTTAGCTTAGCCTAGTGGTTGTGTTCTTGCTCACTAGAAGTAAGTTAGCGACTTAGCCTTGTTGGTGTGATAGAGACAGTAGCCCAGCTGCTCTGCCTCCAACCGCCGCCAACGCCGGCCCGTTCCTCTCGCCGCCCCTGTTGTGCCTGCTCTACACGGTGCCCCTGTTGTGCCTGCTCCGCGCGCGGCGGACTCGCGACGGGAGAGCACGGGCGGGCGCGGCGGAGGTCCAGAGCCATGGCGGTGCCCACGAGACTCGGCGACAGCGGACAGTGGGCCTCGGCGATGGCAACGGCGAGCCTCGGCGACGTCGGACGGCAGCGCTGAGGCAGAGCAACGCACGGCGGACCTCGACCACCATCCCTCCCGTGGACCTCCGACGCGGGCGGGCTCCGCCGGCAGATGGTCATGATAAAGTTGTCAGTACTAAACCTTCGGCTAGATCAATTACTTGAGCATAAAGTTCTATCTGATGGATGAATCAATTCACATTGTCCATGCTCTGGATAACGCCATGACGAACCAGGAGGTCATTAGAGTAGACTTCACAATCATAACAGAGAGACTAAAGACATCATGCATGAATGAAAGACTTTTCATGGCATTCTTGGATGGTCATACAAGGGCATTTGGTGGTCTCACAGGCTTGTGCCTATATTGACTGAGGCTTGGTGAGTTTGACAAGCCTTAGGGCAGGTACATTGTTACACGTAAGCAGTCTCATACGCCGCCTCATGGGTTGCCACATAGGATTTTTGATGACGTGAAGGAAAGAGAGAGGAGAGAGAGAACGAGGTAGTTGTTTCGTGAAACAACCACCTCATGAGCTAAAATTTAGAATTATGAGACAACTATTTTACCATTATATGAGTTGTTGTTGTCATACACCTCACAATCCTATTTTTACTCTCTTCTTAAATTAAGGAATTATGAGTTGCTATGAGACAACCTAGAAAGACAACCATTGTACATATAGTCTATTAAGTCGTCTTATATTACGTGGCACTATATAAGACAAGTTATGAGACAACACCAATGTACCTGCCCTAATGTGCTTTCTGCATGTAAGAATCCTAAAATGGTGTGGCGCCGGGAAATTTTTTTCGAAAGGATGGCAAAAGCTTTGCCACGATTTATATTAGACGAATAAAGAAAAAAGAAGGCAAGTGCCCCGCCCAGTTTTTGAAGTGGAAACTGGGTGAAAACCACATATACAAATGTGGAGGGTACCCTACTCCATCTGCACACCTCGGTACCAAGTCAACTCAACTCGCGCCATAAGACGCCAACTCAACTCTACTCAACTCCACGCTTGGTCGGACTGGGACATCGACACAAGCCTCGAACCACTATAACTTGGTCGGATTGGGTCGTCGATACGAGCCTCCACTTGGAACCATTAGAAGGTCCACAACTGAGGCAGCAAGCAACTAAAAAACTAGCAAAGTAACTAAAAACAAACTAAGCCTACTCCACCACTGGCACCAACCACGAATACGTTTGCGGAAACGACGAACTAGCACTGCCCAAGACATCCCAACCGAGTCGAATGCCACAACACGACGCCTTCTAGGTTACGACGCCAAGATCTGTCTTACAAATAGAGCACCAGCAACTTTCTCAGCTGAGTATTATATATCGACTGTGCATGTCATAGGATTGAATTCAACCGGCTTCAAATTCTGCCTTCGTCTATGTTCCAAAGCTGTCAGTACTAATCTTCTATAGGCTCTATTTAGCATAAAAATATTAGGCTAAGTGAATTCCTCCGTAACGTGGCCATAGTAAATCTGGATTTGAACTTTCAATGTCGAAAGGTGAGCAATGTCGAAGGTGAGCTGGTGATAAAATATTTGTGATTAAGATTTTTTTGGTCCATAGTAATAATGTATTTTTAAAGATTTTTTGTGCTTTATGTGCAGATTTGGATTCAACTTGAAGCCCCAAAACCATTATTAGCTCCTCTGCGTAATCTTCGAATGCTTAGACTATGGTTTCATTCATGAAGAGTGTGACCTCTCTTGGACAATGTTTTTCTTAGAAGCTGCGCCCCTCTTGAAGATTATGGACATACTACAGGTATACACTTATCTTTCTAATTGCTCCAAACATTCTTGCTTGTTGATTTTTTGACATATATGTAATTAGGATATCTTCATTTTGCACCATTCGAGTTAACTCCAATGATGAAGACCAGTAAAAGTTGATGTTATTCCTTTTTATCTCCGTTTCTTTACATTCCGATCTCCACCAAATAAGACTTAAGAAGTATATATACTATTTAGCACGTGAAGACTGCTATCATATTTTTACGACTAGCTATATTATGGTTGTTTTCAGCCTAAATGATAAATGATCATTTGAACAATTAGCAAATGACATCATGGGAACTATCTCTCTTAAACTTAATTAAATAATAAATCATTCCAAAAGTTCGTTAGACTTTTTTAACCTCAAGTTTGACCACTTGTATTATTAAAAAAAATTGTGCAAAATTTCTCTCTTTTGTCGTGGCATGCTTTAACAAAAGTTTTTTTTTGAAATGACTCAAATTTGGCTATGTTTGCAAAAAAAAAAGAAAAAAGACGAGTGGTCTCTTGACGAATTGGGAGGCACTTGATTTCAAGCATTATAATCTGAGCAAGCTTAGGATAGAAGGTTCCCAAGTTGAAGAGAAACTCAAGAGATATATAAGACAAGTTCTGAAAGCAACAGTGAATTTAAAACTTGTAGCACTCTATAAAAGTTGCCTTGGAACTGAATATTGTAGGCGCTCTTGGTCATGTATTCACCATCAGTCGTCCAACGCCGACAGATAGTGTCTTTCCTGTTTTCAACAAGCATGGTCTGGCTGATAGCTTCCCATAGTGTCACATACTCATTCAACTATTGTGGTGTTTGAATCGGTAGGATGTGAGCTATCCAATGATCGTCTATGAGGGCCTTCTGCACCGTGATGTTTTTCCTTTTTGCTTTCTTGAACAACGTCGGATGTGAGCTATATTCTTGGGTGTTTGCCTACCTATCCAGGATGAAGTCCAGAAACTAGCAAATTTCCCATTTTTTAAGGTTCAAATTTCCCATTACCAATAGTGACCACCGTTGATGCCGCAAACAACTCCTTATCTTTGCTATCGCAAGGCAACTCTAATTTATTCCACGGTATATCTTTTGTTTCCATCGGAACTAAAGCCAACGTAAACGCAATGCTCTTGCAAAATGCTCTACGTCCAAAATCCCCAACCCTCCTTTAATTTTGGGTCGATAGGTGGTCGGCCAGTTGATAATCATGTGGCCCCCTTAGACCTTATCCGGTGTTTCTCCCCTCGAGAGGAAGCTCCTTCTTAATCTATCGATTTTCTTGATGAGCCACTTTTGTTCCTCAAAAACTGTCATGTGATAGATCGGGTGTGAAGATAGTACAGTTTTGACTAAAAAGTCTCTCGGCCGGCCGTGGATAGGAAATGTCCTTTCCAACCTAGGAGTCTAGCACCTACTCATGGTGGCCGTCACATGCGTCGCACGTGCGTGGCGGGCACTTCAACTGTCATGGTGGCCGGTCAACATAGTAAAAAAACACGACCTGACGGGGTATGGACTTTTATGACACAAAATACAAGATTATGGAACAAAAACTGCATTTTCAAAGTTTGTAGACTAAATCGACATAGCAGCGCAAGTTAGTGGACTAACCGTGCATTTTACTCTTCAGAAAACATTGATAAATCACTAAACATCTGATAGTTTTTTTTTTTTTGAAACTGGAAATTCCATTACTCATCTGCCATAAGATCGGCAGCGACAAAACATTTACAGAATGATCAGACGCTCATTCCTATTTTAATAGGCCTTGAGCTCCCCTCCAAGATCTGTTTCTTTGTCATCGATCTCTCCTCATCAGTTCGTGGGAACCTTGTTGAAGGACGAAACTTACAGCTTTCACACGTAGCTCCATCAAGCAATATTATCCGTTCTAGATTAACAGCAGCTTCAACGATACGCCTTATGTATCTCGTAAACTTCTCTTCGATCGTATCCATAGATTATAAGATCGTCCAAACTATAATGCTTGAAATAACTAGGTGCTTCCCATGTTAATGAATCATGTCCTTTGATAGAGTGCTTCGTATACCTCCGGCGGCCTGTCCAGCGGGACTTCCTCCTCAAGTGGACACCTTCTATGGTCCCACACCTGCACAAAAGAGTCAAAAGTTTATGATAGTTTAAGGCATTTGATGAATGACAGAGCATAGATTGACTAATATTAATTTAGATGATTAATGTTATTAATTTCAGTATTTTTTGCAGATTGAATGAAAATAAATGAATTCCTTACAGCAGGTAGAAAGATGTATATTGTATAGTGCTTCGTTTCCCAGAACAAAGAGAACTTATTTTTCTATTTCTAATCAAATAAAACAAGTATATAAACATACTTTTTTTAGATAATGGATAGTAAATATCTGGCCTCATCTATATCAACTGACAGAATCAAGCCAATTATTACACAAAGGATCTGAACAAGCAACCGAAAGTGTAACCGAGTACCGGGAAAAGAAAAAACATAAATGTTTGAACTATGCAACGTCAATTCTCCTTACATAGCCATCCATGCGAGCTAAAAACATACTAAAAGCAACTAATATCTATGGAATACTTTTGACAAATGACAAAGGTACCTGTACATGCATTTTCTTCAGAAGGGGTGCAGCTTCTAAGAAAAACAGTGTCCAATCAAGCTCACACTCTTCGTGAATGCGTCGAAGACAAAGTAACTGCAGATTCTGCAATGAAGGACCTGCTCGATTCAGAGATTCTGGTTGAACCCAAATCTACACGGGATGAAGGGTAAGAAATTATCAACAAATAATTGGATATAGAGCCTTATATCAATGAATGTGCAGTGTTGTGACTCACCTTTCGCATGCGAAGTCCAAATCCAGATCATATATCATCAAATTACTTAGGAACTCACTTAAGCGAATTACTTTGTGGACTATTGTGCCTCCATTACGTAGGATTAATTTTAAAAGTTGAGGAACATAACCAAAGGACAGGGGGTATTGATTCTCTGAAGCTGCCCAAGCCTGACAAGTCACACTGATGAGCCTTGGAAGACATGTAAGCTGGACCGTTTCAAATCCACAATATGAAAATTTAAGTGCGGTAAGCTGTGCATGCTCTATGTTCAATACAGAATGAGTCCCACAGTCGCAACGGTGTAGACTGAGGTATTGAAGCTTGTTGCATTTATCAAGAACATTGGCCATGTCATTTATGCTGAGCGTCACACATTTTATATGCAGGTAGCTAAGGCCACCAAATGCATGAGAACCAGCATCAAAGAATCTCATGAAATGTCTTCCATAGTTGCTCCGATGTTCTTGTCGGCAGTCCACATCCATAATTTCTGGGAGCATCAATAAACGTAGAGCAGCAATTTTTCGGTTTGCTATGGCATTGTCAACACAACGTATGATGTCAATAGACTCTTCCATCAAGAGAAACCTTACCATCAAAAGGCTGATAGGATATTCACTCTTGTGTGCCAACATCTTCTTCACCATTTTGACCATGCTAGCATTGATTTGTGCAACATCATCACGAGAAAACTCATCCTTGTATCTTTCATAAAATGAATCAACGTCTATGTTGATACTTGAACGGAACTGGAATAGATATCTCCACCGTGTCGAAAGAACACTAGTCCTTGAAGCCTCGAATAATTCTAGTCTCTGTAAGATGGAGAAGAGAATATCATCTGGAAGGCCGCTAAGCCTATCTTCCTGCTCCTGCTCGATTGTTGATGCAAGATTGCCCTGCTCAAGTTCCTGGGTCAAAGCAAGATCTTCATGTTGGTGTGTTGCAGTGCTGATAAGTTCTGCCCAAGAACATGTATGCAATGTTGTAAGATTGACTGAATGAATTAAAAGGAGAGAAAAAAAATCAAATATCCTGGTATACATTGGAGAAAACATTTTATTTTTGCCATCTCGGTCACTACATGTGTTTTCTTCAATTCTTCTAATATCTCTATCTCTACAACTAGAACACATCAAAAGTTTCCATGCACCCGGCGATCACCGCGTGCCCTGCGATCATTGTTCCGCCCGAAAATCGCCGTCTGCCCACATGCAAACACGCAAGGCCCAAAAAAAAAAGGAAACAAAAAAAGAATAAAATGTACCGTAGGTCCATGAACTTGCACAGCTATGTCATATAGGCCCATCAACTACAAAACCAGGCATTTGGCCCCTCAAACTTGCAAAACCATTCACTCCAAGTCCAAATACCGAAACCAGCCCGGTTTTACCGCACCATTTATCAAAAACACCCTCCATCTCACCTCTGAGCCTCGGCTTGCAAGCGGGCCAGGTTGCGGCTGTCCATCCGCACAAGCCGGAAAAACTGAAGCGGGCCTTGCGGCAGTCCCGCATGGAACCGCCAGTATTTTGCAGGTTTAGCGATAGTCCGCCTGCAGCTCGCATCACATTGTCTCATTGATACATCAATACATCATTAAACTAACTAAGATCCTATATACTCATATTTATTCTATTATTTTTATGAGGAAACTAAGTGATGAACATCACGTCGTCCCTGTCCTCACATCCACGCCACAACAGCCATGGATGCCCGTGACCATGCGCGGCGTGCCCTCGCCGCTTACCTGCCGCGTATCATCGCCGCCGCGAATGTCACCGCGTCCACCTGCGCGTACAGCAAGCTCGTGTGTACTGCAGCTTCGTGAACGGGGTTCACGCGACGGGATCGACAAACAACAGCCTGTAGGACGCGGCGGCCTGCGTGAAGACGCCCTGCGACGGCATGTAGGAGGTGTCGAGCACGACGAGGGAGTTGGCCGTGGACACACGCATGCACGCGTTCATGCTTAGCTACGTTAGCGCCGCATATGCAGGTTGTTGCGCAAGGCAGGCACACCAGGCTAGCCGAGCTGATCGTCGTTGCCAGTGAACACGGCGAGTCCAGCGCACGGCAGTCTGCTCGATCACTAAGTGCACGGCGCGTCCGTGGTCGCGAGCTCCTCCGCCTGCTTTGCCTCTACGTACAGAGAAGAAGGCTGAGGGCTCAAGGATAAGATGTGAGATGGGGCAGGGGCGTTTTTGATAAATGGCTCACCAAAACCTGGCTGGTTTTGGTATTTGGACCTGCAGTGAACGTCTTCGCAAGTTTGAGGGGCCAAATACTTGGTTTTGTAGTTGATGGACCTATTTGATACAGCCGTGCAAGTTCATGGGCTTACGGTGCATTTTACTCCTACTACATTAGATAAGTGATACATGTCAGCTGTTGTGGGGGTGGACCTGTGATAAACACTATTCTAGTATTACATAAATACACAAACTTCTACTATAGGCTCCGATAGACAACAGTTGGTTGTGCCATCATGATGTCTTCCAAACACTGAAAATAATCTTTTGCCTTAGACGTACCATAGCTAGAACATTGCAAATGATGTGTGCAAATTAGAATCAAGAGATATTAAAATTCAACTTCTGTTCACAGCATAAAAAGCATTTATCTCTTTAAAAAAGCCACTCAATCAGTCAAATCCACTATTATTGGACATTGACCATTTACCAAGGCAGCGTCAGTTGGCATTGCTGTAAGCACACTTTGTCCTTATACTGAAACAAAGAACAATGTTTGCCTTCAAATACCAGGCTAAGAACTTAATATGTAGAATCTTTATATTTCTGGGATTGTTGGTCCCTAGGATTTCTTTGGTACTGTCCTCGCATCAGCTTCCCCATGTTTTCTACCTTCAGTGGCCTCTTGTGCACAAGAATCTTCATATGGCTTTCCTTGAGCCTTCTCAGGCGACAACATTCGGCCTAGTCAACCTGTGATGTGGCGAAAGGGAAGGGAAGTTGGGTAGGAGTCTAGATGGACAAGGGAAGCAAGATCAGTGGGCTCACCAAATCTTGCTTCTACCGCTGCGCTCGAGATACCCAGTCTCGCTCGCCACTACTTGCAGAGATTATGTATGGAGGCCAGATGCCCAGATCCAACGGCACAGACACCAGACTCACCAGTGGCAGTCTCTCGGGGAACCAAGATCTCGGCGGCATGACGAAGAGCGCTGCCCCACTTCAAGTTGCTCATGCTGCTGGTCATAGCTACTTGCATAATTATGGTGCTCAAATGGCTTACATATTCAGCAACCGGTGACATATGTTAAGGTATCAGGGCTGCAGCAGCGTAGCTGTGTGAGTGGATGGCTGAGCCTCCCCTAAGCTTCATGCAACCTGCAAACCACAGATCTGGAATGAAGCCCACGATTGAGCGAAGGCATCACCAGGAGATGCGTGCAGCGAGGGGTGGCGGCGGGGAAAACCGGAGAAGAGAAGGATTGCTGGATTGGAGAGATGATTGAACAAATGTGGGGAGCAAGGGTTGCCTAGGGGGGGTCCTCCACAATGGCCAACCGGGTTTTTATGCAAAATCAATGGAGATCATGAAGTTTCTCTTCATGTAAAAAATAAATTTTAATTTAATGGAACACTCAAACATACACGTACACTGTACGGGTTGGCTGGTATGGAGGTCTTTTGTGCAAAACAGCTGAAGCCATGCGTCTGTAAGCTAAGGCATGAGTGCTCCTGTGAAATGCTCTGTAAGCTAAGGCATGGGTGCTCCCGTGAAACGCTCTCGTGGAGGCAAACCAGATTAGGTTTTAAGGAACCTGATGTATTTTTCTCTTTCATCTGCGCCATTTTTTAAATTGTAATCAAATACTGGACCCTGTTGAATCCAGCCTGAATTATTGAATATGATAGACACTGGGCTGCTGCAAACTAGTATTGTTACCTCTTGCTTTTTGCCTGACTGAATTTTCTCCTTTATTCATTGAAACAAAATTGTTGACCATACAGAT
>DXKC01009536.1:0-19947 GCA_031170775.1 Cymbopogon citratus
GACTCTCAAGTTCACTCTTGATTTTGTTACTTAACAAATTTGAATAAGCTTATCAAAAGACGTGCGTGGAGGAACTTCCTGATAGACATTACAATTTAAATCCTGATTCTGAGGGTTAACTGTGTTTGACATTACAATTTAGTCAAGGAATAAGCCTTTTCTGAGTTGCCTGGTTACTGCCACTATTGGCTCCATAAATTATTCATAACTAGGGTCAATTCATTCTCATATAGAACATGCAGTATTGATAATTTCTACATTGTTTGTAAGATCTATAATCTTTTGTAGTCTTGAAGAAACTAAGGTTCTAACCGCACTTGGATTCTGGGACTATGCCTATAACTAGAGCTTGCTCGTTTCTTTTGCATATCCTTTTTGAGAGAAAAAAAAAACAATGGAGTATTCACTGAAGGTGCATGGGCTTCCGGTTTAGTCCTAGATTTGAGTCTGTAGGAATGATAATTGTTAAACAACCTCCCTGATAATATGCCATTGACATGATTCCAATTTTTTCTTTTCTATAACAACTCCTTTCTAGACTGTACTGTGTGGAAACAAGTACAATCTTCTGAATTATGAACCCTACACTATTTAGCATGTGACAGATTCCAATTCAAGACCTGTTATTTATGGTGTCTAATATGTCATTTCACATACCTTTTCCCTTAAATTCTGTATTTCCTTATTTTTTCTCCCTTTAGCCCACTTTGTTTTCCAGGAATAAAACTGTTGGTTCCAAATATCTCAACAGCACCAGTGCCTATTGCTACTTCATTTACAGATTTTGCTCTTCTTAGCAATTTCAATACTTGTTTGTAGAGCTGCGAAAAGTGAAAAGGAAACACCATTTAGGAGAGGGCATAGCCTGTTTTAGGCCTTGTGTTGTAGTACTCAACATTAATTATTCATTCTTTAAGAAAACAAGAATTAATATTCACTCCCTACTCTCCAATAGCCATTATATAAGGCATAATAGAAAAATCTGAAAGGGGAACTTGATTTACATCTATTGGTGGAAATCAGGTATTCTTTTACAGTCCCTGTATCTGTGAAATTTAATGATCTGATTACTGATTTAGTTCTCGGTAGATAAACATGAAAATGGATGTAGATTATTGAAGACTGCCACCCCATCAAGTCGTAAAGCTTTTATGGTTCAATTGGCAAAAGGTACTGTAGTGGTCCTTAAGGCTTATCAACAAATTTATCAAACTAGCTGTTAAACAGATGATGGAAACCGCTTTTCTTAATCCTGTCCCACATAAACCTTCACAAAATTGTTGCTTATCAGATATCTCCAAAATGTTATTCAGGGAAACATAGATATGAAATGCACACACAAAAATATCTGTTTTTTCTTTTATTCTCCACATGCCAAAATTCCGTTGCTTTCAGGGTGGTTCCAGGTTGAGACAGGAAACCTGCTTGCTACATGTAGTTCTCGTTTTTAGTTTTTGACCAACTTCTGCGTTTCAGTAGAAGGGTTCACCGCAATTTTTTTTTTATCAATGATCATCGATCATCGAAGCTGTACATTACAGTTTTCACAATTTTCAGGGATTGGGGTCTCAGATTTGACATTTATACCCGTTTGTAACCCTTCTTAATTATTATTATTTTAGTAGCAATCTGTGGTTTTAGATTTACCTTCATCATGTTTTTTCATGATTCTGTTCACCGTCCTTTTTTAGTACATAACTTCTTCTCTTTGTATATAAACTTATATATTGCTTGCTGAGTGAAACTGACTCTTCTTTCTCTTTCAACACAGGAAATATTCCCAGTGGGTTGCAATTGCTGTATAGGTCCTACCAGTGTTGTAAACTGTGCAAAAGCAAAATTACTGAATGGTTGTTTAGAGCTCACAGAACAGGAGAACAAGTTGGCTGGAGAAGGGAAACATGAGATTAGGACTCGTAACTCTTTGAATGGTTGGCTTTTTACAAGCCATCAGAAAAATGAAATACCTGTTGGTCCGAACTATCAAGTACATGTGCCACAATGGACTGGTGAGGTGCCTGTAAATTATGATGATCCAGAAACTCTGAAATGGTTGGGAACAAAGGTCTGGCCTCCAGAAAATGAAAGCTGTAAAACATTGTCTTGTGGTGATCCTATTGGCAAAGGCAGTGAAGCTGTTTGTGGTTGCAACTATCCTGGATCAGTGGAATGTGTTCGGTTTCATGTAGCAGAACGGAGACTTAAGTTGAAACGTGAACTTGGTGCAGCTTTCTATGCATGGGGATTCAATCGTATGGGTGAGGAGATTGCACTTTCTTGGACAGATGAAGAGGAGGCAAGTTTCAAGGCCGCAGCACAACATAGTGCTGCATCTTCTGGCAGGAATTTCTGGAACCGCCTCCACTTATTTTTTCAATTTAAGGGGAGGAAAGAACTGGTGAGCTATTATTTTAATTGTTTTCTGCTTAGAAGGAGGTGCTACCAAAACAGGATCACTCCAAAGAACATAGACAGTGATGATGACGAAGAAACAGAATTTAGATTCCTAGGGAATCGACTTGGTCATTGTGCAGCTAAGTATCATATTACCAAGCACACCATCTGCATTGAAAATACACACTCTATGGACCTGGACGAGTAGTTGTTGATTGTATTTTATGAAGCTGATTTAGTTCTGCAGTTAGTTCACTTGGGAGATTGAGCTGATGATATTTCTCTCAGTGATTTAGTTATGTTGCTGACAGTGCACATGAGTTGCGAGAAGCCGAGTATCCATTAGTTACTGCTGCATGGATGGATTGTAGGCTGATCCACAATTGAATTTGAAACTCAAGTTCTGATAGGGAGTTCAGGTAATACTGGTCATTGAGCACTTACTTACATGGATGCACATGAAAGTGAGAAATGCAATGATTTGACAGTTTCATCGTTAATGCTTTCCTTGAAGGCAGTATGTGTATCATCTGTTTCGACTTTCGTAGCTTTCTTTTCCCCTTTGTGAATCATTAGCTGGGTAGTTATCTAGTAAGTACACTTGTCAGTTGTGTGATGTAGGCTCGTGCTGTAGTTCTCCCAAGTGGGATGGAGTAGTGGGCATATATGTAGATGTTAGTGTTCTGAAAATAATGATGTTGTTCATTGTAGACTCTGGTTGTCATTGAAACTTATGTGAAGCCTTCTTTTCAATCCGATTTTGTCGAATGGTAGGCTAGCAATAATATGATAATTTTCCATATGATATGAATGTTGTGCTACACGTATTCACTCAGTCACATGATCTATGTTGGTCCAGTGGATAAGAAGAAAATGGTTTTTCATTTTTTTGGTGTCCAGAAGGGATTTTTTTACATAATGGAAACAAAAGTTCTGGCTTCGTCTTTCCTCAAGGAAGAATAATCAGACCAATTATTACTCACTAAAAATAAAAACTAGGAAATCAAACTAATGTCCAAGACGATAACAGAAACTCCACCCATGAGAAACAAACACAAACATGGCACTAGACTCTAGAAGAAGCCTGCATGCCCACTAGACTCTAGAAGAAGCCTGCATGCCTCTACAATGGAAGTCTTGTGCTCATCCAAGTGTTGCAATTGAGTCCAAAATTGGAGCCAATATGTCCCTAGAACAGTACCTCCAAAAAGTTTGTTTCTATCCTTTGTTAAAAATGAAATTATTACGAGCCAGATTGCCCTAGCATAGGGCCAATGCTCCTCTCAAAACAAGCAAATTGTGTTTGCGGTGTCCCAATTTTGTCCATCCTCCAAAAAAGTGACAAGGAGCCACATGAAGATGTTGGATGGTTTCAAGCTTATTAAAAAACACAAACTTTACTACCATTCCAATTCCTTCTTGCAAGATTATCCTTTATTAAAATAACTCCTTTTTTCAGAAGCCACATGAAGATTTTGTTTTTAAAGGGATTTTCATTTGCCATACATCTTGCGTGACTTTCAACCTATTACTGACAAGGAGCTTATACATAGAATTCACCGAGAAGGACCCATCTTTATGTAAACCCCAAACAAACCTACCCGACATATTGTTGAGCATAACATGCATAATACTAGCAACTAGGCTATGCCATTCTGTTAGTTTTGTTCCCACTAAAGCCCTTGTTATGGACACATTTAAAGGAGAAGTTTGCAGAACCTCAGTTACCGTTGCCTGTTTTTTACGCACCATATTATATAGATTTGGATATTGGGTTTTCAATGCCTGATGTCCTAACCATTTGTCTCCCCAAAACCTGATTTGAGTTCCATTGTTTACTCTAAACCAACCTAGGTTTTGACACCCATAAGGCATGTCCAAAAATGAAAATTCCTTGTTTTCTTTTTCACTTGGCTCAGCGTTTTATTTTTCAGGTATTTGTTTTTAATCAAATCCTGTCACATGCCTTTCTCATTACATCCATTTACTCAACAACACCTATTTTGCAGCCCTAAATTCGCAATTTCTCATTCCACCTTGGTCTTTTGGCTGACAAAGAATAGGCCATTTTACTAGCCTATATTTCTTTTTTCTGATCATGCCAAAAAATCTAGGTATAAAGTGTTCAATCTTTTTTAGAACTCCTTTAGGGATCTAAAAAAAGACATCATAAACATTGGTAAATTAGATAGAACAGAATTTATCAAGACTAAACACCCCCGAATTGACAACAATTTTCCCTTCCATCTGCTTAAATTTTTCTCGGCTCTATCTTTTATCACTTTCCAATCCTTATTTGAAGTCTTCTTACATGCATTGTGATGCCTAAGTACTTAAAGGGGAGATTTCCTAGTTTACAACCAAAGAGTTGTCAGTATTGTTCCTCGCACTCTCTAGCCTGCCCAGAGAAGGTGTCACTTTTTTGATAGTTATTTTTTAGATCCCACAATTGCTCAAAGACACAAAGTAACAATTTCATATTCTTTGCTAGTTCAATATCATGATCTATAAAAATAACTACATCATTGGCATACTACAACATTAACAGTCCATCCTCTATTAGACGTGGGATTATGCACCTAATAAGACCCTCCTGTTTGGTCCTATTTAAAATAATTGCCAACATGTCCGCCACTATGTTGAACAAAATTGGAGATAAAAAAACTCCGTGCCTAGGACCTTTCTTAGTCTGGAAGTAAGGCCCAAATGATCATTTATTTTAATTCCTACATTTCCTCCTTGAACCACCAGATGAAAACCTTTTAGTCTAAGCACTTGTTGTAAAAAGTCCCATTTTACTTTTTGTAGTGTCTCATGGAGAATCACTGCCCCCTTCATAATATTCCTACGTGGAATGAAGGCTATCTGGGAGGGCCTAATTATTTTATTTGCAATTTTTGTGATTGTATTGGTAAGCACTCTAGTAAAGATTTTAAAGCTAAAATTAAGTAAATATATCGGTCTATATTGCTCAATTTTGCTTGCCTCTTTACATTTTGGCAATAGGATTATTGATCCGAAGTTAAGGCTATGGGGAGGCAACTGTCCATGATGGAATTCCTAAAAGAGATCCCTGATAGATTTCACATGGGAAATGTAACACCTCGGTCCAGGACTTAACAGGATTAATAGGATACTCATACAAACAAGTTGCAACTTCTTTTCCGGAAACTCATCTCTAAAGAACTCCAAGGTTAAGCGTGCTTGGCTTGCAGCAATTTAGGAATGGGTGACTGACCGGGAAGTTCTTCGTCGGTGCGCACGAGTGAGCACAAAGTGAGCAGAAAAGACTTGTGTTGGTCTATGAGGATAGTCTATGTCCGAGTTAAGCTACCAGATGTAAGAGGGCCCGGCCTCGAGGAGGCGAGACGTTACAAATGGTATCGGAGCCGACTCTCGCGGTTTCACGGGCGCGTGTGCCGCAGTTGCGCAGGCATAGTGCGCATGGCTGGTGTGGATCCATAGTGGTCACATAGCATGGCACATGCACTGGCACTGGACATACGGACGTGGCCAAGAGAGGACGTTCCTGGCTTGGAATTGATTGACGAGGATGTCGATCTCTTAAGGGGGTGAGGATGTAATACCCCGGCCCAGGGCTTAACAGGATTAATAGGATACTCATACAAATAAGTTGCAACTTCTTTTTCGGAAGCTCATCTCTAAAGAACTCTAAGGTTAAGCGTGTTTGGCTTGCAGCAATTTAGGGATGGGTGACTGACCGGGAAGTTCTTCCCGGGTGCGCACGAGTGAGGACAAAGTGTGCAGAAAAGAATGGTGTTGGCCTGTGAGGATAGTCTATATCCTAGTAAGCTACCAGATGTAAGCGGGTCCGGCCTCGATGAGGCGGTTATATGAAACCATCTGGGGCTGGCGCGGTGTTATGTTTCATTTGAAATAAAGCCTCCCTAACCTCTTCTTCTAAAAACTATGCAATTAACAGTTCATTTTCCTCGTTAGAAACTTGGGGTATGTAATCATGGTAGGATTCTGCTATCATCATGGGAGGGCTAGAATATGAGCTAAACAATTTTCTTATAATATTTTGTGATATACTTTTTTAGCTCTTCTTCACCATGAATTATCCCCTCTCCCGATCTAACTGGAAAATTCAGGTTTTCCTATGCTTGCCATTAGCTACCAAGTGGAAGTATTTGGCATTCACATCCAATTCAAATAAGTTATTTACTTTAGCTCGCTCGTACCATTTTATTTCCTCTTCTCTTAACAAAGCTGCGAGTCTTCCATTCATGTCATGTTTAAAATCTAAATCACTCAGATTTAAAGGAGTTGATTCTGCCTTCTTATCCATTGCGTCCAGTTTAAACAAAAATTCTTTTCTTCAGTTTTATATGCCCCGCTTACATTTTTTGCCCGGCCCTGAAGGAATTGCCTTAGGCATCTAATTTTGGCCTGCCATCATTTCATTGGGGTAGAGCCTTGCACATCATGCCAAACATCCTTGACCATGTCAAAAAAAAACCCCCTCACATAACAGCCACCCTAGCTTAAACTTCAACATAGTGGTACTTGCATTACCGGAGGAGTCTCCTGACTGAACTCGGACACTGCTGTTGGTAAGATGCATGCACTCCTACATGAATCTACTCCCTCCGTCTCTCAATAATAATAAAAAAAAATCAATCGAGTTCACATTTTTTTCTCACAAAATAATGCTAAAGTAGCCTACTAGGCTAGGTGGGACCGGCCAAGTTGCTGCCACCTCACGCATGTTGACCAAGAAATTAATCAGTTTTTATGATAGGTCTCCAATCTCCTCCACTCGTTATGGTAGCAGGTGTTGCATCCTCCAGAACTTTTATTGCACTGTAAATACTCCCTCTACCCTATAAATAAATAAACATTGTTGAAAACTACCTTTCTTGGTTGACCATTCGTCTTATTTATTTATTTTATATAATAATAAAATAAATAATTATTATAAAAATATCTCTAACGATAAAATAAGTCATAATAAAATTAATAATAGTATTAAAACTTTTTAATTAATACGAACGGTTAAACAAGAAGTGTAGAAGTAAAAAATGTTTATTTATTTGTGGGACGGAGGGCATAAAAGAAAGAGAAAACTACGGCAGCTTTCCCAGAACACTCCAACACAGATTGTTTCCATGCTGAACTGCAAGATATAGGATCGTGTTTTTCACCAGATAGAGGGAGTAGGCGATTCCAGCCCATCTCAAAACAACAAGCGTTTGGGAAAGAGGAGTATTTGTATTGTGTACATATATATACATATGAATTTGATTTGACTTGTATGTTATTTTATTGTATTAGATTTGGTAAAAAAAATCAGTAATCTAATAGAATAAAAACTAACAGAATATTTAATTATAATATAGAGGAATGGGTGATGAAACAAATAGTGTAGCAAAAGCAACTTCTAATTTGAAACGGACAAAGTATGTTAATAGATTAAATATTAAAAGCATTGCATGCAATAGAGATGACGTGGCCATTTTTTTTAGTTAATACAGAATGATTTGGACTTAGTGAAAAAATGACGTAGATATCTTGCGCGAAGAGACAGAAATTGTCTAGTGGAGTCATTTAGGCCCCGTTTGGCAGAACTTCTTCAGTGGCCTCAGGAGTTATTTGGAGCCATTTTTTATAAAGAAAACGCCTTCACTAGTGAAGTGAAACCATGCCAAACAGGATCTTAGTTGGATCACCTTGCATAAAGAAAGAAATTATTTAGTGAGGTTTAACTTTATAAGAGTATATAGATTCACATGAAGTATCCCTTCTTCAGTTTAGGCTAATTTGTAAAAGGAGTACTACAAATTTTTGAGAACAAAAAAATACTGAAATTTACAAATACGAAGTGCCCAAATGTTGGGTCCAGTGTCGTGGTCTCCCTCCGGATCTACGTGTATTCCCAATCATATGTGCTGTCGGTACTATTGTTGGGGCTACAAAGGAAGTTGATATGATATTTACCAAAACCTTCGACAAGCACTTACGCCTAAGAACATCCATGATGAGTTTGTTGATGTAGTGATTGGAGACTATGTCTTTGAACTACAATTCTTGGTGGAGACTTTTTTTAATAATGTACCTGTATTAATTAATAGAAATAAACACGTCCAAATACAAGTACACTGAAAAAGGATATGTGGGGCAGCTGCCCAACCTATATTCTACGAGGACCCCAACAAATAAAGAAATTACAAACTGGTCATTATCCCCTTCGAGAAAGGAAGGCCGGAGACTGAGGAAGAATAAAAAATCCTAGTCCCATCCATGATGACCAGCAAAGAGATGGAGATGCAAAAAAGAGCAGGAGGAAAAAGACTCTGAGAAAGAAAATAATGGAAAATCAAAGGAGGTTGTGCTCCTTTGAACCAGGGGAATGAAAACATGTAAATTTTTCAAGATCAACCGGGACAACAGAATGCAGATGATGATTGGGAACCATGGCCTGTTGAGTAGCAGGAACAGCAGCAACAGCTTGTCCTGGCACAAGACCAAGATCCCATGCAAGGCATTGTGCTGGATCTGAACTAAGACCCCATTCAAGGCATTGTGCAGGACCTGAACCTGCCTGACCAGGAGCTGGATCTCAATCTTCAAGTAGTAATCATTAATCCTGTCCACCCCCTTCAAGGGGAATTCTTAGAAGTCAATGATCTGCTTGATGGAAACAATGTGGTTGAAGAGGTGGCTATCCAGCAAAACTTGCCTCCCATGAATCCTAATGAGCATGCACTGATGGCCCTTGCTGATGAGGCAATGCAGATTCAAGTCCCTCTTCTGCCAGTCATTCCTGTAGATGTGCTGGATGAGGACATTCCTCTGGACCAGTTAATTGAATTTGATGAAAATGGGCTACCTTTGAACCTTGATGAAGCCTTGAACCAGATTGAGCCCAATGATGTGAATGATGGAAATGGTGGAGGTCCCCCCATGTGAATGGTGTTCTGAACATTGGCATGGTCCTGATCCAGCAGGATGGGATGGAACAGCCTTTGCTGAAAGAGAAGAGAGAATCAGAATTGCTAAAGCTACATGCCTATGGGCCAGATTCTTCAGCCCAAGTATGACAAATTCTCCCTGTGTCAGCATCCCTGCTGAATGGGCCAATTTTTTCATAGCTATGCTTATGTCCTCAGAGAGGTTCGATTGGGCAAAGGAGTTTCTCTCCTTAAAAGGCTTAGAATGCTTTTCTGGCACCAGAGGTACTATTGACTTCTCCCTGTCAAAAGTTTGCCCAGCAGTTTGTAGCTCAGTCTATATAACTGAGATCAATGATGTCACAGATGAGGAGATAGCCCTAGAGTTGCAGGGAGATGCTAGGAAAGAAGTGATGTCCCCACTGCCCAAAAAGGGAAGGGTAAAAGAGCTCCTCTGGTGGATACTGAGGTAAGGAGCCCGAGATTAAAACCCACTTACCATGATTCTAGACCAACTGCTTGCAATGACAAAAGATGCTATATTTGTCTCAAACCCCCAACTCTGTCTGCTAAACTGATTAGAAATTTGGGTGTGCAGTTCTGTGGTATGGATCCTGACAGCTTAAGCGATGAAGCTCTGAAGAAAAGTAGGAAGGAGCTACCTATTGGGAAAAAGAGGAAGACAACTAAAGCTGGCAACAAGAATCAGGCTCCAAAAGGGAAGGCTCGCCCCAAGAAGAAAGGGAAGGGCAGGAAGGAGGATGTAGATGCATCTGAGGAGGAGGGCTTTTAATAGCACTCTCTAGCTCAGGATGTTTAGGCAGTTCTTTTGCCTCAGACCTTGTACCTAGCTGTGCTTTGGTATTATCTGGAATCTTGCTCAAAACTTGTTCTTTAATGAATCAGAACAGCTGTAGAAACTGGAATGTGCTGTCTTGGAATATCAGGGGTATCAATGCTGCATGGAAATGGGATGCAGTTAAAAACAAAATTTCACAATCCACTTGTGATATCTTCTATTTATAGGAAACTAAGAAGGAAATCATCGATCCTTCTTTCCTTAGAAAAATTTGCATGCCTTGTTTTGATTCCTTTGAATTTTTGCCCTTTGTAGGGGCATCTGGAAGTATCCTTGTGGCTTGGAAAGGTGCTCTTTTGAAGGGTACTAAGATCTTCAGCAATGAATATTGTGTTTCAGTTGAGTTTTCTTTTGCTCACAATGGTGCTCAGTGGGTTTTGACTGGTGTGTATGGTCCCAGTGCTGCCGAGGACAAGCCTCTTTTCATCGACTGGTTCAGAGATATTCAAATGCCTGATAACATTGATTGGCTGGTTCTTGGTGATTTCATTCTTATTAAAAAGCAGGAAGACAGAAATAAACTAGGTGGAAGTCTAAATGGAATCATGATGTTCAACAATGCCATCAGTACCCTGGGGTTGAATGAAATCATTCTGCAAGGAAGAAAATTCACTTGGTCCAATATGCAGCCATCACCACTACTGGAAAAACTTGGTTGGGTTTTCACTTCCAACAGTTGGATTCTCTCTTATCCCAGCACTTCTGTCAAGGCTCTGGATATGCTACCCTCAGATCGCTCTCCCTGCATTGTGACCATCTCCACCGTCACTTCCATTGCTCCTAAGGAAAAAGTTGAGAGAATGGCAGAATAGCAAATTTGGGTTGAGAGAGGCCATTGCAAACTCAAGGTCTGTCTTGTTATTCTTAGAAATCATTGGTGATCACAGAGACCTGAGCATGGAACTTTAAGGAGGGTCGTAAAGCCCATTTGCTGAGTCTCCTTGAACAACAAAGAATCTACTGGAAGCAGAGGGGGGCTATTAAGTGGGTCAAGCTAGGTGATGCTGGCACCAAATTTTTTTCATGCAAATGCAACCATCAGACATAGAGGTAACTTAATCAGGACTTGGTTGCTCAAGATGGCACTGTGGATTTAGACCATAATAGAAAATAAGTAATTATCTGTGAAGATTTCAAGATAAGATTAGGCACGTCTAAATTTGATGGCTTTCATCTAGACCCTGCTTTCTTTGTGCTAAACAATGGCCCTCTTGATTTTCTTGAGGCCCCTTTCTCCAATGAAGAGATTGACAATGTGGTGAAGTGTCTCCCTAATGATAAATCTCCTGGACCTGATGGGTTCAACAATGAATTCTTAAAGAAATGTTGGCCATTGATCAAGCAAGATTTCTACAAGCTTTGCCAGGATTTTTACAATGGCACAGTCTGCCTCAGAACCATTAACTGCTCATACATTAC
The DNA here is from genome assembly GCA_031170775.1 of Cymbopogon citratus. Lineage (NCBI taxonomy): Eukaryota > Viridiplantae > Streptophyta > Magnoliopsida > Poales > Poaceae > Cymbopogon > Cymbopogon citratus. The sequence goes on from DXKC01009536.1 coordinate 11,587, forward strand.
CCTAATTCCCAAAGTCGATAATGCAAGAAGAATTAATGAGTTCAGACCTATATCTCTGCTTAACTCCTATGTTAAATTGATCACCAAGATCCTTTCCAACAGATTACAGTAGACCATCACTCAGTTAGTTCATAAGAATCAGTATGGCTTCATCAAAACAAGAACAATCCAGGATTGCCTTGCTTGGGCATTTGAATACCTCCACCTCTGTCACCACTCTAAAAAGGATATTGTCATCATCAAGTTGGATTTTAAAATGGCATTTGATAAAATTGAGCACCAAGCAATGGTCACAATCATGGAGGCCAAAGGGTTTGGTCAGAGATGGATTCAATGGATGCTTTCCATCTTCTCTCAGGCACTTCAACTGTCCTTCTAAATGGCAGACCAGGCAAAACTTTACACTATAGAAGTGGGGTCAGGCAAGGAGACCCCCCTCTCCCCATTGCTGTTTGTTCTTGCAGCTGATTTCTTGCAATCCATGATAAATAAGGCTAAAGACATGGGTCTGCTCAAGCTGCCAATTCCCACTACATCGACCAATGACTTCCTAGTGATTCAGTATGCAGATGACACTCTTATCATTGTGGAGGGGGAGGCAAGACATTTGTTTTTTCTCAAGTCTCTTCTCAATAGCTTCTCCCTTGCCACTGGCCTCAAGGTCAATTTCAGCAAATCAATGATGGTTCTAATTAATGTCTATGAAGCTAAGTTGGATCACCTAGCTGCAACCTTTGGCTGTTCTAAAGGATCTCTCCCCTTCACTTATTTGGGTCTGCCCCTCTCTATTGAAAGGCCAAGAACAGTGGATTTCATGCCATTGCTGAGCAAATGTGAGAAAAGATTATCTAGCCTCTCAACTTTCCTCAACCAGGCTGGCAGATTACAAATGGTCAATGTTGTCTTCACAGCTCTCCCAACTTTTTACATGTGCTCTCTGGCCTTACCTAAAGGAATCATAAAGCAAATTGACAGGTTCATAAAGCATTGTCTTTGGAGAGGGTCGGATGTAAATGCTAAGAAAATGCCAAAAGCTGCTTGGAAGATGGTATGCATGCCAAAGACTGAAGGAGGTCTAGATGTTATTGACATTGAAAAACAGAACAAGGCTCTCCTTCTTAAGAACTGGGATAAGTTCTTCAATAAACCTGACACCCCATGGGTTGGCTTGGTATGGGAAAAGCACTATAAGAATGGTAGGCTGCCAAACCATACAAAAAAGGGATCCTTCTGGTGGAGGGACAATCTGAAGTTGCTTCCAAAGTTCAAAATGTTGGCTTCTCCTCTGATCCAAAATGGTGAAAGTACACTATTCTGGCAAGATGCCTGGACTAACCCTACCCTAGCTGCTTCCAACCCCGAGCTTTTCTCCTTTGCCAAGAACAAACAAATCTCAGCTCAGAAGGCCTTCAGTGCTCAGGATACCTCTGACTTGTTGCATCTACCATTGTCTCAAACTGCCTTCTTGCAGCTTCAAATAGTTGAACAAGTTATGGAGAACACCAATCTCAATGATGATAAAGACACGTGGATTTATAACTGGGGCTCGTCTTTTGCTTCCACAAAGGTCTATAAGAGATTGGTTGGCCACTCTCCAATTGATCCTATTTATAAATGGATCCAAAACACAAGGTATTCTTCTGGCTCCTAGTCAAGGACAGATTGAGTACCAGGAACATGCTGAGAAGAAGAAATATGGAACTGGATTCTTACAGCTGTGTTTTCTGCAACAGTCTTACTGAAGAAACACTTTAGCATTTATTCCTTGAATGCCCCTTTGCTGTACTCTATTGGAGCTTGATCAATGTGGATATTCCAACCCAAAGCTTGGTGCCAAATATCTTCAACCAAATCAGAGAGCAGTTGGTTGTGCCATTCTTTATGGAGGTCATCATCAGTATGTGCTGGTCGATTTGGACTGTGAGAAACAATTTGATCTTCGAGGGTCAACAGGTTATGCTGGAAAACTGCAGGAGCACTCTCCTACAAGAGCTATGGTTGCTATAGCACAGAATCAAGGCCACCACTTCAACTCAATTTATTTCATGGATACAAGACCACTGCTAGATTATCTGCTGCTCCTAATTTTTTTTCTTTACCTTCTTTGTTTCTTGAGAGCCTGCCTCTCGCTGCTCTTCTTCCTAAAACCTGTTTCCTTTCTTTTTTTTGCTTACCCTGTATTTCGTACTTCGTTCTACTCTTTTAATAAATAACTGTAGGGGCCTTGGTCCCTCCAGATTCGTCAAAAAAAATCAAAGGAGGTGGCCAACTCTGATCAAACCCCTTTGCAGCCACCTTCTCAGTCTCCAGGCAGTTTTGCTATGTAGCACCAGGTTGCTTCCTCGCGATGTTGGAGTGTAACATGGCTCCAGCACAACTAAGGGCAACAGAGGGGCCGGCAGGCAGATCTGTGGAAAGCGTGCATCAGGCAAGCAAGCCAGCGGTGATGCTCAAACAGACCCGGCTACACGCAGCCCACAAAACAGTGGGTAGCAGAAAGATTTTTGGTCCACCCATATCTCGAGAAAAAACCAAGATTATTGACAGTTCTCTTCCTGCTGAGAATATCACTCCATCACGGATGAGCAAACGTAATGCCGCAACAACTGAATGATTCACTAGAGAACGCAACTAAGCTCAAGGCACGTAAAAACCTGGATATATACATCTAAGGAAAAAAGGTACGATTTCAGACCTCTTGCTTTTATCTCTCCTAGATAAAGTTATTGCTAGTACCATAAGTAAATTAGGTATTTCGCTTGGGGCTTCAGCTAAGTCCATTCAGAATAATATTAACAAGATGAGAGTGGTAGATTACAGAACCCGCCGGAGGTTACATCTTCTACTCCTAAAAATTTGGATACTATGTTTCTGGACCTAGAAGACGATTTACATCTCCCAGCACTAACCTATTTTGTGGGGAAGGGGCAGAGTGCTTAAGTGATGGGGAGGTAAGTGATCTTTCTGATCTACATACCATCCCCAGAAAGAAAAAATCTATCTCCAAGAAAAAGAAGTCCAAAATAATAGGGTCTAAAAACACAAATATGGTTAACCAATGAAAGGGATTTTTTTTGGAATTGCAATGGATTAGGGGATACTAAAAAAGCACAGATTTATTTCATATTTAGCTAGAAAGACCTAGATTTTATTTTCTTATCGGAAGCGGGGGGAAAAAGATTGCTCCACAAGTTTCTTAAAAAACCTCTGCGGGGGTAAAGATTATTTGTGGTATTGTAAACCTCCTCAGGGAAGATCCCGTGGCATTTTATTAGGGGTTAATTTAGCTAATTTGGACATAGGCGAGATAGGGGAAGGATTTAAATTTAAACTTCGAAACAAAATAGATGATTTCAAGTGGCTGTTGGTAGATGTTTATGGTGTGGCACAGACACAACATAAAGAAGCATTATTAAACTGGTTCAATTATGTTCTAAAGAGAGCCTACCTATTTTAATAGGTGGCGACTTTAACATAATTTGAAGCCCACAAGAGAAGAATAATTCCAACTATAGTGATAGATGGCCTTTTCTCTTCAATGCGGTAATAGATGCTATCTTAGAGAACTGGAACTATCAGGTAGACAGTTCACCCGGAGAATAATCTGGAGGTTCCAACCTTTGAGAAACTTGATAGGGTCTTATCATTGCACTGAGTGGGAATTAAAGTTTTCGCATACGATTGTGCATGGTCTTACTAGAGAAATTTCCAGTGCACCTAATATTAGATTTATTTTAAGATAATTCTGTGGCAATATGCAGAATATGCTTCTAGTATCTCTCCATAAAAGCCTGTCAAATACGGAGTATTGTTGTCTCCTTGGTGGATTAATCCTTGGTGGCGGACCCAAGATGTCAGAGTAGGGTATGCCCATGGCCAAGAAATCAAATCGATGTCGTAACAGAGCGCTCGAGCAGTCGGTGCCTGAGAGCGCTGTGTGGGCTGCGCCGTCGTCGATCCTGAGCCCCAATCGAGCGGGCGGCGGTCGAGCGCGCTGTGCCGCTGCGCTGTGCGGCCAAAATTTTCATTAAATTTAAAAGAAAGGTACAAAGTTCAACTTACAAAACTTAACTAAAGGCATCTAGCCAAACACAAAAGGTGGACCGAATGTCCTCTCTCAATCTACAGGATTGGAGTAGACACTGACTTTTGAAGTTAACCTTCCATCTTTCTAAACTAGGTTTGTTTCTCTGAAAAATATTATCATTTCTGAGCTTCCATAACTCCCAAGCTGCAATGATTGTTACCTCTGTAAAGCATGGTATGGTGTGTGTTGATCTTGCCTGCAAGAACCTATCATGGAGTTGTAGATTGTCATCCCAATTCCCAATCAATTTGCAGCATGTTCCAGCAGTTTTGTGCAAAGGAGCAATCAAAAAAGAGATGTTCAATCGTCTCCTCTGAACCACTAGCGCACATGATACATGCTGCTCCTCCTTGCAATTGCATATTTCTGCGTTGTAGCATAGTTTTGGTGTTTAGTCTATCCACCAAAATGAGCCACATAATAATTTTTGGCAGTGTAATTGGTTCCCCAGACTGGGGACCATCTGTCCAATTGATCCTCTTCGTAATTCAAAGCCTGAAGGTTGTGCTGCAGGGATTCTAGTTCCTCCATTGCTTCTTCAGAGAGGGGTAACATGAATAGAGTATCTAGGTCCTCAGCTTGCATTACTTCCTGCACTGAGATACCATCCTTCTTGACAAATGAAGCCAGTCTTGGGAAGGTGTGGGAAAGGATTGTTTCATTCCATAAATCATCCCAGAAACAGAGAGAAGAGCCATTGCCAACCTGACAGCTAGTGATCTATCGAAACAGAACATTTAACCTCATGACATCCTTCCACCAAAAGGATCCAACTTCCCTGGAAGTATGTGGTACCTTACTGTTATAATATTTGAACCAAACAAGCTGTACCCAAGGTATGTTTTCCTTGTTGTAGAATTTGTATAGGTGTTTCATCAGGAGTGAATCATTCTTCAGTCCCATGTTGATAATGCCTAGACCACCCTTTTCTTTAGGCTGCATGACCACAGGCCAAGCCACTAGATTTCCACCTTTCTTCTTTTCTGAGTTACCTCTCCATAGGCACTGCTTCCTTGCTCTGTCAACATTCTCAATTACACCCTTTGGTAGCTTGAGTGTGCACATTGCATATGTCATAATTGGTGTGATTGCTGAGTTTACCATTTCAAGCCTGCCACTATAGGACAGCGAGACTGAGCATGATGACAGCCTCCTCTCTACTCTGGTCATCATAGTTGAGAAATCATCTATTCTTGGTTTTGTAGTCCCCATGGGGAGACCTAGGTATGTGAATGGCATGGTGCCAATTTCACAGCCAAAATTATTTGCCAAGATGATCATTCTTTCTGGAGTGACATTTATTGGGTACATGCTGTACTTGCTATAATTAACACAGGCCTGTTGAGTCTGCAAAACTTCTTAGCAGGGCTTTGAGAGGAAGATGAGCTGCCTTGTGTCTGCTTGAAGCAATATCAAAGTATCATCAGCATATTGAACTATTGGGAACTCCTCTGTTGGCTGTGGAATTGGTTTAAGAAGCAATCCCATCTGTGATGCCTTGTTGATCAGTATTTGTAAAAGTTCAGCAGCAAGCACAAATAAGAGGGGGGATAGTGGGTCACCCTGTCTTACCCCCCTACAACATTTAAATGTTTTTTCTGCAACTCCATTGAGTAACACTGCAGAGGAAGCTGAACTGAGGATATTTTGAATCCATGATATCCACCGAGCAGGGAAACCAAGGTGAGTCATCATTTGGATAATTGTTGAATGTTCCACTGTATCAAAAGCCTTTGCAAAGTCTAATTTGAGGATGATTACTTCCCTTCTGGACTGATGGCATTGGTGTATATATTCATAGCTCCAAGCTAGACAATCATGAATTGTTCTGGTCTTGATGAAACCATACTGGTTTTTATGTACCAGGTCAAGGATGACCATCTGCAGCCTATCTGCCAAGATTTTTGTTAGCAGTTTTTATGTACGCTATGCTCTTCGCCCGCCGTTCTCAAGCCAGCCACGACTACCCTCACATGGTGGACTGGCAAGGTTTTTGAGTGAGCTACGTTCGGGCGGGGAAGGACCACGACTCCACACATGGAAGGAGATAATGTTGACCTAGTTTAGTTGGTGTGGGTTAGCTGGAGCTTCTGTGTCTCCTCCTGTGTCTCCACCCTCTAAAATCTGGCTGGATCACAGATTTTATTATATTTTTTATAATATTAAATCATGTATCTATGAGATATATCCCTCGTGTGTTGGTTTTTTATCCAACTGTGTTATATTTTTTTAATCATTATTGAGATATTTTGTAAAAAACTAAAAACAAAAATAATATTTTAGAGTGTGGAGACACAGATGGAGACACCCAAGCTGCAGCCAGTGGGTTGACGATGATGTGGCTTCATGAAAAGCCAGGAAGATATGCTAATGGAGTTCTTATATTTAGGCATAGAAGATTGCTTGTGCGCCTTGCCCTTTGCACTTGCATATGGCCCTTCGGAGTCAAGCCTTTACTTTTGGAAAGGTTAATTCTTATTAGGTGTTTGGTTGGGTCTATCCCTCTACAACTATGTCATGGGTTATCGCATCGTTGACAAAGTAATGAGCAATAAATATGTCGATCGAGAAAGAAAATGGGCGTTGATGAATTATTCAACTAATAATAATAAAGATTTAAATACAATAGTGGACACACTAGCATGCCAAATTAAAGCAACACTCTCACGCACACACAAAAAAGAAATCTAGAAACTTAACTACAATCTTAATTTTTTAGGCAAGACCAAGAAATGACATTGAACTGATTCTTCACTTTGGACGGTGGCAAATTAACGCCAGCAAAAGCGGCAGTAACAATAGCCCTTGATCCCGCCTTTCATACACTTCTGTTCCACGATTACTTTGGCTGCCATTAATTTTGCCTCCATCCAGCACTCACTCTTGCACATCCATTCTTTACAGAATGGCATGTAAGGATTTGTAAAACCACACTCTGCAAAAAGAATGAATTAAACACATATATGTATATTCACATATCATCAGCTACCATGCATATCTTTGCCGTGTGATATCAATCACAAGGAAATAAAACAAAGAGCTTGTTTGGAGAAAATGGTTAGAAGAGTTTTTTCTTATACAGTCTTAAATAAAAACTCTTAAGACTGAACACATGAAGATAAAAAATATAAAAAAACTAAAAATTTCAAATTGATATTTTTTTAGATAAAGTCAAATTGATCTTTGTTAGATTACAACTAAACTAAAAACTTAGAAGATGAAAGAAAAGATATGTATGCAAAGGAACACCAACCAGCTAGAGCACGATCTGTGTGCAGAACGAGCACAAAAAGAAGACAACAGAGAATAGCATGTTTAGTATTCATTGTTTGCGATATATGAAAAGTTATCACACTGAGGAGGCACAAATGAGAGCATATATTTATAGCGCCCATTATCTGTTGATCATGAGAGAAAACTGGATCATCAACGACCGCTTCTTTTCTAGGACAATGGCGGAGGATAAATTCCAATAGGTGGTTAGTTAGTTACTACCGTTTGTAATCCCAGGCTCCCAGCAAAGCACGATGCATGCATCCAGTTAAACATACATCCTCTTTTAGTCTTTTTGTTCTCCCTATTTGCATGCATGCTTTGACTGCGTACATCGAATTTGGCCTCTTCTAGCTAGTTCTACTAGCCCTCAGCTTGGAGAAAGAATGGACTTGAAACTGTCCTTCTGGATATATAATCATCAACTGGACTTGAAACTGCTTCAGTGTAATTCGGTTGTCTTAAAATTTGGACTAAACTGCATTGTCAGTCATTGGCATATTTTCACATCCTCCTTCCTCCCTCCTAGAGTGAGCTGGGCTATAGTGAACAAAGACTCATTGATATATTTTGGACTAAACTGCTACACTATAATGTTGTGTTTGGATCCCTTCATTTTGGAGGAATTATAATCTATTTAATGGATTAGGCTATTTGGCTTGGAGTTTAAGAATCCACAACTTTCTAAATTTTGCATGTAAGCCATCTCAAATTCATAAGATGAGAGATATAGAAATGAATTCTATAGATCACCATACTATGTTTGCACTCTCCAACTTAATTAAGGATATAAAAATTATATAGTTTATCTCAAATATGTACCTAAACTATAACTTACTACAGTTAATTCAATTTTAAGGATTCAAGGGGGCCTAAGGCCTTGTTCTCTTCCCATCCAAATTCCAAATTTTTCCGCTCTCTCTCAATCACATCAATCTTTGGCCGTATGCATGGAGCACTAAATGTAGTTAAAAAAATAACTACTTACACAGTTTGTCTCT
>DXKC01009537.1:0-10280 GCA_031170775.1 Cymbopogon citratus
CGTTTAATGCATGGTCAAGCACCAGCAGCTCAAGCCTAGGCGTAGGCTACGCCGCGTAGCCCCTGCTTCTTCAAATTCCACCGATCCATGGTTACATATATCCTTGAGGTGCAGCACCATCAGGCTCGGAAATGCCTCCCGACGAAAAGTCAAGCAGACCTCTCCATAGTTGAACGGAGACACCAGGCGCAGGATTGCCAAGTTTGGTAGCTTTCCAAGGACTTGCATGGTGGCATCAACCTCTGCTAGAAAGCATCTGCCTAGCACCAACTTCACAAGACTCTGGAGTGCCCCGATCCAAAGTGGCAATTTCCCCAGATTGCCATGCAGCTTGAGGCTCTGCAGGTTTTTTGGAGGCGAGGACACACCATCCAAGCAGCCAAGTAAACCTAGCGCATCAGTTGATTTTACTGACAAAGATTCCAGACAGCTAAGTTCTTCAAGGGTGCAACAGAGCTCTTGACTGCAGTCCTTTGGATTAATGCTGCTTGTCAAAACTAACTTGTGCAATTGGGTGAGCTTTCTCATGTCCTGTAGCACAGCTTTTCCGCCACCTGCGATGTTCACAACACCCAGTGTGCGCAAGGCTTTCAGCTTCCCAACACCTCTTGGCACTAAAACACCAAATGGAAGTCCATATGTATGTAGTCTCCTAGATGCCAAAGCAGGGAACCCAACGTGGCGCCAGAAAGTGCAGACATTATCCCTATTTGGATCATCTTCCATCAACACTACATCCTTCAGAAGCTCAGGCGCACAGCATGCCACACAAAGCTTCACCAGTGAAGTTGTTCTAAAAGTATGAGGTCTTAAGTACCCAGCAAAAAGATATTGTAGCTTCGTAAGGTTGGTGATGGTTTTTGGCAGGTAGCATATGCGAGTGTCTTTCAAATTTAGCGTTTGCAGTTGCCTAAGGTTACCCCATGAATCTGGGAGGTGATAGATGCGGTCACATCTCTGTAGAGAAATATATTTCAGATGAACAAGCCTCCCAATGTGCTTAAGGTGATGATCAAATAAACCTGATGTACCTTCCAAGTCCAGCACACGTAGCAGCCTCATCTTCTCAGAAATGAAAAATGGCCTCCACATTCCAAATACTGTTAATGACCGTATGTGAGACAACTCAACTACACTCTCAAACTCATTCTTATCACCCTCCCAATTTCTGCTTATGGCAACGTGACGAATCTTGGCCCGTGTATTTGAACTGTTGCTACCTGCTACCTCTAGTCTGAAAACAAGATTTTCATCCATCGACCATGAAATGCTTATTTCACGCATGAGATCATGGAGTTGACAATAGTCGATTCCTTTTCGACTAGCAATTTGTTTCCTAACTGGTAGGATCATGCTCCTATCAATGAGTTCCATGAAGTAGTTGTCAGCTATTTCTTCAAAGGACTTGCCACGTACCTCACTTGAGTAACCCTCTGCAGTCCAACGTTGCACCAAACGTCTCCTACTGAGATGGTGGTCTTCAGGAAAGATGGACAAATACAAGAAACAAGACTTGAGGTGATAAGGTAAGCCTTCATAGCTTTTAAAGAGGACATTTGGTATCCTCTGAAGCTCCATATTCATCTGCAGCTCAGCACTAGTATTCTGGTTAAATTTTTTCCACTTCATGAGAGTTTTTGGTTGCTTTGCCAAAAAACCACCCACTGTGACAATTGCAAGAGGAAGTCCGTTGCACTTCTTCAAAATTTGTTTTATTTCATCGGCTAACTCAGGGTACTCCTCGTCCGAATGTGTAAGCGTCCCAAACACCTGAATTTATTTGAATTAAATTGAGATTTCAGCTCATATAGAATGATTGAAAAAAGTTCTTTCTAAATTAAAATGACAATCTGTCATACCTTTTCAGTGAAGAGGTTTTGTGCGTCTTGCTCTCGCAAAAGCCCGAGCTTGTGTATGTTTCTCTCATTCTTCGAACAATGCTTACAAATGTTCTCTTCCCTTGTGGTTACAATAATCTTGCTCGTTGTAACATTTCTAGGGAAATATTTTTCTATAGCATCCCATTCTGTGGTGGATGATACATCATCAAGAATGATAAAATATCTTTTGCCATGTAAAAGGACAGACAATTTATCACCATCGGCATCTTGCTTATCACCCAGTTGTGCAGCTAAGCTACCAATAAGCTCACTAGGGTTAAAAGGACGCTTGATTGTGACACAGGCACGCTTCTCAAACATTGCATTGAGCTCTTGGCTTTGGTAGACATGTTTCACTAAAGTTGTTTTCCCAAGACCACCCATTCCATATATAGATATCACCTCAAATTCTTGGCTTTGGAAATTTGAGACCATGTCTATAATTTTTGTCTTCTCATTTTCTCTCCCAATGAGCTGAGATTCCTTAAAAGCAAATAGTGTTGTCTCCGTATGAGTTAGAGCATGTTCCTCTGTAGAGTTTTTACTACTATCAACAGTGTCTATAGTGTTTGAGCTAGAACCTTCATCCACTGAATTCGTTCCACCTTGTGAACCCTAAAAACACAAGCTATCTAGGATTAATTAGGTGTTGCTTTGTTTTCGGAATGATGTTCTGAATCTTAAGAAGTACGCAACTTCCATGAAAAATAAAAGTTTCATTCTTCAGTGCAAGATAAAATAAGATGACATAGCTAAAAAGGTGGGAATGATGCAGGAAATGTGAATTCTCCTATCGCAGGGTTCAAAAGGATTTTAGGTGCAAATATTTTTAGAGAAGGGAATATAATATCCCAGCTTCTGCATCCATTAATATATATGGTTGTTCATTATTATAATACGAGCAACACAATTCCAAGGAAATTTCAAAAACAAAGTTTTGAGCTATCAAGACAAAAAACAGATAAGCTAACAAGTAAAGGTAGAAACACCCGTATAGTAGGTTAATCTATACTATATAGAGTTTTGGATATTACCTTCTCGTAGAAAGCATACAGGACTTGGTTAAAAGACAACTTTTTGTGCTCTGGTAGTGCAGTCTCTGACCCAACACATAAGCTGGCAACTTCAACTTGCTCTGCACACACTATGAGTCGGCTTCCTTTGTTGTTGCAAGGAAATAAGAATGCCTTAATCTGCTCCCACTCCTCAACGTTGGACAGATCAGTAAGCACTATGAGGTACCTCTTGTTGTTCAAATATTTCTTGAATGCACAAACCAAATCACCTTCCGCCATCATCCCCATCCTGCGCAAATCCTGGGCCCCAGGAGTAGAATCCTGTTGTGCCATCGTCATTGTTTCTTCAAGTGAATCAACATAGAATTGCCTCACAATGGTTTTCAGAAACTCAGTTGGATTGAAGGGGTGCATGATCTGAATCAAGGCATGGCATTCAAACTTCTTCCTTCTTTTCAGGTCATGGTAGGCTAGTTTGATGATGGATTCCTCTTGAAGAACGTAGCTTGGTCCCCAAATAGCAATCACTTGAAGGTTCTCATCCATCCTGTCGATTAGCCTAATGAGATCCACTCTTGCTTTGTCTTTCTCCCTCCTTGCTTCTTCCATGCCTGACATTGTTTCACCAGTCAAGCTAAACTGACCAGTTTGGGTGGCTGGCTTGGTGTGAGATCCCTTGATGAGGCGGTAGCGCACATTCCTCTGGCTGACATCCTCAACCTTGGCTCGAAGCTCCTTCATCTCCTGGCCACACGATGCCGATCAAGCAGCGTGCGAAAGATGCGCCACCAAGATGGCTTCCCGAGACGAACTGCAAAGTCCTCAAGGGAGTCCTCAGCATCATAGGCAACATCACGGACCTGCTTCACCCAGGTCTTGACGACCTTGTGGTTATTAGGGTCTTCATGTGCGGCCATTAGAAAAGCCAGCATCATCTCGAGTTCATCCCTAATGAAAGCATGGTCGCGCTGGATGCCGAGCTGCAAGGCCACCTCCTCCGCGAGGGCGGATTTGGCATAGCCAAGTGCTCACTCAGCACGGACTTGCCCACGCTCAGAGCTGTTGCCTCCATGGCCCTACCCTTTGAGTTTGTTGTGTGGATGGAGCTGAGGATGCTAAAGCTCAAATGCTTTAGCGTGTGCTGATCGAGGAAGCCAGCCGTGCTTATATTAGATCAACCCGGCCAGAAGCAAGATGAAGAAAACTATCATTTCTCACGACGAAGACTTGATTTAGGGATGATACTTAATCTATTGCTACTAGTTGGTAGACTTCACTATATATTTTAAAGTTTTCCATGGATGCCAGTAGTGTTGTGCTACACATGTTCACACAGGAAGCTGTTGGCTCGAGAGGATTTTAATTAGTGTAGTGTGAAACGAAGCCGCCTACGAGGTTCAGAGGAGACATCGGGCCTGTGGGAATCTGGGAGACGGATTCAAAAACTTTTACTGGATTTAGTTCAAATTTGTGTTCAAGTTTTAGGGATTTAGATCCCAAAAACACTGTTTCCAAATTGACGCACATGCATGGTACCCCTCGAGAGTCAAATGCATGCATATGGATGGATTGCTCCTAGGGGAGTCAAATTGGCAGGAACACCTAGGGAGTATCGGCCCTAAGTCAAATGCATGCATATGGATGGATTGCTCCCAGGGGAGTCAAATTGGCAGGAACACCTAGGGAGTATCGGCCCTAAGTCAAATGCATGCATATGGATGGATTGCTCCTAGATTAGAGCAAGGTTAATAATTTAGCCTGTTGCTGGCCCATCTCTTAGCCCACTCATACAAATATACAATAGTTAGCCCCTCCACTATAAATATATGGCACACTTGTCTCTCTCACAGGTTGTCTTGGTTCTTGTGTCTAAACAGACTGTAAACTTATAGCCCGTTTCTCTTCTCTCTTTCACGTCAGCATTTAGCCTTCTTACAGCCCACTATAATACTTGCTCTTAGGGAGCAGAGCACATGCGGTTGATGGAAGAATAAGAGCAGGTACAATAATAGACTTATAGCCAAGCTAGTCAGCAATTTTGATGATGTGGAAGAGAGAAGATAGGTTTGGCTCTTGTTCTAGCACGAAGCTGGCCACGGATGCATAGGCATTAGTAGGTCCCGATAGAGATGAATGTGAGGAGGAATAGGAAAGAGAATGAAAACATGTCATAATAAAAAAATATTTGGAGATAAATAGAAAACTAACTATTGTATATAGTTTGGCTCTTATAACTTGGCTTATAGCCAAATTCTTGGCTCTATTATTAACCTTGCTCTAACATGCATGTGACTGTCATTATGTGTGAACGAACTAGTGAGGAATCCAGACATGGTATGCATGGCGCGATCATTGAATAAAAATTTGCAAGCACTAGTTGTCCACGAACTAGTGAGGAAACACAGCATGGAACTAGAAAGTGCACACGTCATGCCAATTTGGATCACCGTACAGTCCCTCAACATCCGCAAGAAGCTTAGGCGCAAAACATGCCCCACAAAGCTTTGCCAGTTCATCTGGGATAACAGAAACAGGTTTCAAATTCCCGGCGAAAAGATATTGTAGCTTCGTAAGCTCAGTGATGGCTTTTGGCAGCTTGCCTATGCATGTATCTTTCATATCTAGTGTTTGCAATTGCCGAAGGTTACGCCATGAATCTGGTAGGTGAAAGATATCAGCACATCCTCTTAGAGAAATATATTTCAGGTGAAGGAGCCTCCCAATGTGCTCAAGGTGATGGTCGAGTAGACCCGATGTACGTTCAAAGTCTAGCACACGTAGCAACCTCATCTTCTTAGAAATGAAAAATGTCCTCCAATTGCCAAATACCGTTAATGACCGCATGTGAGTCCAGTCTACTGCACTCTCAAACTCACTCTTGTCACCTTTCCAATTGCTACTTATGGCAACATTTATGGATAAGCTGACAAGTAAAACTAGAAAACCATAGTGTAGGTTAAGCTATAGATGATACAGAATTTTGGATATTACCTTCTCGTAGAAAGCATAAAGGACTTGGTTAGAAGACAACTGTTTGTGCTCTGGTACTGCAGTCTCAGACCCAACACATAAGCCGGCAACTTCAACTTGATCTGCACACACTATGAGCCGACTTCCTTTGTTGTTGTTTGGAAATAATGCCTTAATCTGGTTCCACTCCTTAATGTTGGATAGGCCGGTAAGCACTATCAGGTACCTCTTATCGTTGACATATGTTTTGTATGCATCAACCAAATCACCTTCTGTCGTGATCATCCCCATCCTCCACAAATCTTGGGCACCAGGAGTAGAATCCTGTTGTGTTGTCATTGTTGTTTCTTCAAGATAATCAATATAGAATTGTCTGAAAATGTTTTGCAAAAACTCTGTTGGACTGAAAGGGTGCATGATCTTAACCAACGCGTAGCATTCAAACTTCCTCCTTTTCAGGTCATCGTAGGCTACTTTGATGATGGATGCCTCCTCTAGAAAGCCACTTGTTCCCCATAACCAATCACTCTAAGGTTATCGTCCTTCTTGTTGATTAGCCGAATGAGGTCCACTTTTGCTTTATCCTTCTCCCTCCTTGCTTCCTCCATGCCTGACATTGTTTCACCGGTCATGCTGGACTGACCGGTGTCAGTAGCAGGCTTGGTGTCGGACCCCTTGATGAGATGGTAGCGCACGTTCCTCTGGCTGATATCCTCAACCTTGGCACGAAGCTCCTTCATCTGCATGACCACAAGTCGCCGGTCGAGCAGCGTGCGAAAGACGCGCCACCAAGATGGCTTCCCGAGACGAACAGCAAAATATTCGAGGGAGTCCTCGACGTCGTAGGCGACATCGCGAACCTGCGTCACCCAGGTCTTGACAACCTTGTGCTCATCGCGCTCGTCATGCGCGGCCATCAGGAAAGCCAGCATCATCTCGAGCTCATCCCTGATAAAAGCATGGTCGCGCTGTACGCCGAGCTGCAAGGCTACCTCCTCTGCTAATGCAGATTTGGCCGTGGCGTAGCCAAGTGCTCCATTCAGCACGGACTTGCCCACGCTCAGTGCTGTTGCCTCCATTAATCTCCTGTCTATGTCTTTGTGTTTCTGTCTGTCCAGAAGACGGTCGATCAGCAAGTGGTTTGCAACGGCGACAAGCAAGTAGCAGTGCCAGTAGCTAGAGTATCAATGGCGAGTTGAATGCTGCCTAGCAGTTGCATCGCTGCAGTCAGCACATGTGCGCCATGTCTCGAACTCTTTTCTTGATCGTGGCTGTAGACTGAAGAGGGAAAACTGATTTTTTTTTAAGATAATGGATAAACAAATATCCGGCCTCTACATCCAAGAATGTACACAGCCAATTATTACATAGTTTCGAAACCCAACAGCGTCAAAACAGAGACTAGGACACTAGAGTAAACAATACAGATGTTTCCAGCCATTATTAGAGATTTCTAAAGCAATTGTTTCTAGTCTCCTGCTTATCGTCAAGAAAATAACCTTGGATTGGTCATCACGCTGCAGTGGTGCCCAGAAACGGAGCCAGTACGCCCCCCTGAAAATAACCTGCATAATAGAATTAGTTTTGAGTTTGTGAAAGATGACATCATTCCGGCACCGCCAGATAGACCAACACAAAGCAGCTACCCCAACCTAGATGATGCCTCTAAGCCTTTTGTTTATATTTCGAAGCCAAGTTCCGAACATATGGCGAATAGATCTGGGTTGAGTTAATCCAGTAGCAAAGAAAATAATCCTCCAAATCGTCTTAGCGAAAGGGCAATCAATGAATAAATGTTGGATAGTCTCATTCATATTACAGCAGATACATTTCTGACTCCCTTTCCAGTTCTTTCTAGCGAGATTGTCTTTGGTTAGGACAACTCCCCTTTGTAGGAACCAAAGAAAGATTTTGATCTTTAGAGGAACTTTTATTTTCCAGAGTTTCTTATGTGGAAAAGGTGGCTGTGTATCAATAAGATCATGATACAATGATCGGACGGAGAATAACCCAGATTTGGTTAAGTTCCATCTAAAGAAGTCCGATCCGTCCACCAAATGGACATGAGAAGTCTGTGCTACTAGATTAAGCCAATCTAAAAGTTTAGTTCCAACCAACGCCCGACGAAAGGAGATGTTCAGGGGATTGGAAGACATCACCTTCGAGACAGTTGCGTGGTGATCCCGAACTATATTAAAAAGGGAGGGAAACTTCACTTTTAGAGGTTTATCCCCAATCCAAGTATCTTCCCAAAACCTCGTCTTGGACCCATCTTTAATATTGAAGGAACCCTTTTGTAAGTCATCTTCCCAGCTTGATGTTTCCTTAAAATAAATTATTTTCCAGGAACAAATGAGTTACATGTAATGTGGTATATCATCTATTGGTTAGTTATGTCATGACTTGGTGATTCTATCCATACTTGTTAGGAGAGTTCTCTTGAGGCAGTGGCCAGTGAGATCTACTGCAATTATTATCCACTGGCCTCCTCATGTGGCTGGAAGAGCCCAAGAGGCAATAAGATGAGCATCTTACCATCAATCCTCCGATCCATGACATACATGCACAAAGAATTTTGAACTCAAGAGCTTATTAAGTCTTCAACATCACTAGGGAAATGAAAAACAAACATAATTTAGCATAAATTTGGATAAGTTCTATATTTGCCTTTTCTTTTAGAAAAAAGCAGAGTTATTTTGGAAGTGCTATGTCCATTACATATTTGTATTTCAGATGACAGTTTCACTTGTTTCCACCATGTAGGACAGCCTGATGCATTTATCTGCTAAAATAAAGGGAATAAAGCCAAATATTTTACCCGGTAAGAGAAAGGAAATTTGAGGAACAATGATTATAATTTTCTACTTCGAACAATTATAGTAAAAATATTGATTCACTCACAAAAGTGCAAACACTAGTGTCCTAAATTTATAAGTTTTCTTGACAAATTTGGCAGTATAACAAATCAAGGTTTAGTTTCGGATGATAATTCTGGCAGCTTGATAGATTTGGTTCTTTCGCAAAGCACAAGTGTTCCTAACGGCAGCAGCAGTGAGTGTGTGTGTGGCTTTTTGAGTTTTTGTGTTATTTGGTGCCAAACACCTTCAGGCCCTGATGGCAGTGTAGTATTTTACCATTGTGTTCTTGTGGCAGCCTGGTTGTTCCTTTCTCCATTTAGACTCTGGCATTCAGTTCTAGAACAATGGTGGTGTAAGCGTTGAGTTTCAGTGTGTTGGTAAGTTGATTTCTTTTCCCCTTTTTTAAGAGATTGAGTGTACCGTGGACCCAATTCTTCCCTTTTCTTAATGACACACAGCTCTAGTGCTCTACTGCATGTTCAAGAGGGAAAAATAAATCAAGCTTTCAAGAATGGAGAATTGATATTAGTATATTACAACATCCTTGTCACAGGGCTGTGTTCTAGGTCATGGTCGTGTTATTTTGTATCTCAAAGGCATGAACGTAACCTGAAAGCTTGAGTGTGTATGGTTTGTGTTTCGGTTGGGTTCTTATACCCTCTTTTCTTGTTTAATAAAATGGTACACAGCTCTCCTACATGTTTAAGAAAAAAATGCAACATGATAGAAACCCCTTCAATCCAGCCATACATGACTTTGGATGTATCAAGAAGTATATAAAAAAGATACGGATGCTAGTCACTAGAACAATTTCGTGCACAATTTCAAATAATGATTCTGGAGCATATTCTTCTCACAGCTGCTAGAGGTTCATACTGAGGACATAATCTTTGGTCACACTAGCTTGCCATTGAAACAAAAAAGATGCTGATGCAGCACTATTCAACCACAATTCACTCTCAAGCCTTGATTGCTGCAGAATTCTTCCATGCGAAATATACTGTTTTCCACTTCAACACTCTTAATTGTTGCATAAAGGTCCCCAACCACACCCAAAAAAAAACATTGCTAACTGTATTAATAAAATGCAGCAATTGCATGCTCCTTATACCAAGTTAAATTATGGTGTAAGAATATCAACCACCTTACACTAGTAGAAGGTCCTTTCCAATACTGGCCTAATGATAACAGTTTGTTTAAGAAATAAATTTCTAGAAAAGACAGAATTGAAGGGCTTGATTTACACAAAATCGAATAATAAGTGGATCAAATCAACAAAAAGTGGACTTTGAGGGCTTGATTGCACAATTGAAACAGTTATAACACAAATTCACCACAAATATTTCGTAGATGTTTCTCAACTTACAATGTTCACATTATTAGTCAATCTTCCCAGAAATTGCATCAACCTACAAAGCATTGTATCATATTGTTGTTTCCTAGGATATTCAAAATAATTAATTGTCCCATGTTTGTGCCTAGAAAAGTGGACAAAAAAATGCGAGTACAATTGTTGGTCCTGGATATTGAGCTAAGTTGTATAACCATGATAATAT
>DXKC01009550.1:0-17518 GCA_031170775.1 Cymbopogon citratus
CATCCTCATAACATCACAAAAATTGAGGCATTATTTCCAAGAACATCAGATAACAGTGGTCACAGATTTTCCACTAGCAGATGTCATAAATAATAGAGAAGCAATAGGAAGAATATCAAAATGGGCAGCAGAACTCGGAGCAGTACAGTTCCAGTCAAAAACAGCAATCAAGTCACAAGCGTTAAGCGACTTCTTAGCCGAATGGACAGAGGCTACTCAAAAAGAACCCACTCCCATCACCAATCATTGGAAAATGTACTTTGATGGATCAATAAAGCTAGGGGGCAGGAGCAGGAGTCCTGTTCATATCACCAGAGGGAAAGCAATTCAAATATGTTCTACAAATCTTATGGCACCATCAACAACGAAGCAGAATATGAGGCCCTAATACATGGGTTAAGGGTAGCTCACTCAATGGCCATCAAAAGATTATTGGTCTACGGAGACTCAGCAGTAGTTATCAACCAAGTCAATAAGGATTGGGACTGGACAAAAGACAACATGGGAGCATACTGTGCAAAAGTAAGAAGGCTAGAAAAGAACTTTCAAGGACTAGAAATTCATCATGTCCTAAGAGATTCAAACATGGCAGCTGATACTTTAGCAAAACTTGGATCGGATAGAGCAAAAGTCCCACCAGGAGTATTCGTAGAAGAACTCAAAAAACCATCAATCAAACAAGAAGTTGAAGCAAAGATTGTAGATGGGCAAAATGACCCGATGCAAGTAGATCAGCAAAAAAGCTCAAGGCAAGTTATGGTGGTTTATGAAGACTAGATACAACCTTTCATAGACTACATAAAAGACAAGATAGTACCCAAAGATAAGGCACAAAGGATCAAATTAATTTGAAAAAGCAAGAACTATGTCTTAGTTGGAGACAACCTGTATAGAAGAGCGGCATCAATAGGAGTACTACTCAAATGCATGCAGAGACAGAAAGGCATAGAAATCATAGATGAAATCCACGCAGGTTGTTGCAAAAATCATGTAGCTTCAAGAACATTAGTGGGCAAGGCATTCTGGATGAATTTCTATTGGCCAACAGTAGTGAAAGACGCAAAAGACTTCATTCAAAAGTGCAAAAAGTGTCAAATGTTTGGAAGACAACAACACGTCTCAGCACACAACTTGATTTGCATCCCTCCATCATGGCTATTCTCATGCTAGGGGCTAGATCAAGTCAGACCTCTAAAGAAAGCAAAAGGAGGATTCGAGTACATCTTCATT
Organism: Cymbopogon citratus; assembly: GCA_031170775.1. Lineage (NCBI taxonomy): Eukaryota > Viridiplantae > Streptophyta > Magnoliopsida > Poales > Poaceae > Cymbopogon > Cymbopogon citratus. The sequence goes on from DXKC01009550.1 coordinate 1,231, forward strand.
GCCATAGATAACTTCACCAAGTGGATTGAATTCCTTCCATTGGTCAAGTACAGCTCAGAAAAGGCAGTCAAGTTTATATAGAGCTTAATGAGAAGATTCGGCATGCCAAACAAAATCATCACAGATTTGGGATCACCTTTCACAGCAAAAGAGTTCACATTATGGGCAAGAGACTGTGGCATAAAAATTGACTTCACATCAGTCGCTCATCCTCAAGCCAACGGGCAAGTTGAAAGAGTAAATGGGTTGATATTACAAGGACTAAAACCAAGGTTATATGAAGACCTCAAAAACTACGGTGGAAAGTGGATTGATGAACTCCCAAAAGTCGTGTGGAGACTAAGAACCCAGGTCAGTAGAGCAACAGGGTACTCGCCCTTCTAGTGTATGGATTAGAAGTACTACCAGCAGATCTGATATGGGAATCACAAAAAATCAAACAATACAACGAGGGAGAAGCTGAAGAAACAAGGAGATTAGAACTCAATTCACTCGAAGAAGTCCGAGATTGTGCAGTACTACAGAATGCCAGATATCTACAAGGCCTAAGAAGACATTACAACAGAAGTACACAACCAAGAGCCCTCAAAGTAGGAGACTCAGTTCTAAAGCTAATCCAGAAAAAAGACGGCAGACATAAACTCCTCAGTCCCTGGGAAGGGCCACTCAAAGTCAAAAGAGCAACCGAACCTGGAACCTACGAACTCACAACTGAAGATGACATACCATTGAAGAACACCTGGCACATCAGCCAACTCAAGAGATTCTACCGCTAGAAGATGCTTGTAAAAAATTACATGAGCAATAAAAGATGATCCATTTTTTGAGGAAAAAGAACTCTTGATATCCAAAATCGTCGTCCCAAAATACTCATGGCCACCGGTTGGGTTGAGGGCATAGGACGCGACATATGATCCAAAAGACTTATGGCCATCGATCGGGTTGAGGACATGACATGATACAAAAACAACCATCACCGTCCCAAAAGAACCCAGGGCACAGAGGCCGGGTTGAGGGCAAAAGAACATGGCGCATGCATCCAAAAGATCTTAGGCCATAGGCCAGATTGAGGACATGAAATGGGTTCCCTGTTAGTTTTTAGACCTTAAATCAAGAGAATTGGTCCAATTCAGTGACTTCTTTATCGCCTGGCTGGCGCCCCCAGAGCGATTGGTTCCGGATAGGGACGCAAGTCAAAGGCCCTATCAGCGGGATAACCTTCGGTAAAAGTTCAGGATGGTTCCATACCTCGGTCTTAGAGGATTAATCTCCCTATCTAAATCAGGATCGTTATGATCTATTTAGGAACATAGGAATGGCTGGATGAGTTTTCCCAGCACCAGTCAGACACAAAGGCCAAAATAACAACTGGTTAGGCCCGAAATACCGGTGAAAACCTAAAGACCACTGGTCGGGTTTCTCAAAAAGAAAAACAAGTCGAAAAACAAAGAACTCACGATCATCGATCATGGTTTGGGAACACCGACAACTCAAGAATGTCATCACAAGTGAACAAAGGAGTAAGAGTGTAGCATCTCAAAATAAAACGAGACGAAGCTCGCACAAGAAACAAAGTATTATTATTACAAGGCTCTCAAGCCGCAGGATCTGAAGCATCATCTCCAACATCTATCCTAGTAACTATTTTATCTACGGTCGGAGCAATCTCTACCTCCGCAGTGTAACACCTTTGGTGTTAAGCAACTAAAATATGCCATGTCATCATATGCATTACATAAAAACATGATTAGAACACCCAAAATGCATCCACTAAAAGGAATTTTTATTCATAGGTGGGATGTGTTTTAATTAAGTAAATGTGATATGGTTGAAATTTTGTTTTGGAATGTTTGATTGATCTCTAGTTGATCAATTTTTATATTGGAATTCAAATTTTGTTTGAATTATAAAAGAAAAGGCTTAAAAGTCTATTTTTCTATTTATCCCCTTTTCTATAATTCAAAATCTATACATATTTTGGCTATGTTTCAAAAAGCAACTTTCTTGCTCTTGTTGAGATGAACAAACTTGGTATTTAAAGTTTTTAGGTTTTTATATGAAATTTAAAGTTATTTCAAATTGATTCAAACCCCAAGTGTCACTTCTATTCAAAATTTCAAAATGGAAGCATAATTTCAAAATGATTTCTATACCAAAAATGAAGGTCTTGAAAAGTTATGAAAACTTTATTTTTGGAAATTTTCAAGTTCTTATATAAATTTTTGAGAAATCAAAAAGGGGGTAAACTAGGGTTTTCACATTTTTCAAATTTGAATTTGAATTTCAAAAACTAAGCAGAATTTTTAAATACTTCTTTAAGCAAAAGTGTTTCTCTCAATATTTAGAGCAATTCTTATTTTTGGAGATTTTCAAGTTATTGTGTAAAATTTTGAGTAATTTGAATTTGAAAACGAATGGCAGTTCTGTAAATAGTTGAAACAGTATCAATCACGTCACCCTCTCTCTTCTCCCTCACTGTCGCCGTCGTCGTCGTGGCCGCCGTGCCCATGCCGGCCGGCCGGCTGACCTCCAGCTCGCCTTGGACGCCTGAAACTTCGCCGTCGTCGTGTCGCCCATTGATTCTCCGCGCCTGGGCTATAAATAGGTCGGCCATCGCCATTTTACTTCTTCCTCCTCCCTACTCTGCCATCACCGACGACCTCTCTCCGCCGCTCGCCACCGTCGCCGTCGGTGCAGTTTCTTCCAAATCAAACACGCCACTAGTTCCGCCTCCTCCTTGCGCTCCATTTGAGCTAGCTCGCGTCCGTTCTCCCCGCTTCAGTCGGCCGCACGCCACCATCTTCCTCGCGACAGGCCGGAGCGCCGCCGCGACAAATTTGTCCTCCACAACTCCGCACGATGTAAGTTAACTTGCACTTCATCGTGCGTCGGCTTCCTCTTGATCCCCTAATTCTCATGCGCGCATTTGTTCTTCCAGAAAGGTTTCAGACGCGTCGGGACACGCAGTTCGCCTCTAGAGCGCGCCGCCACCATACCCGCTGCCGCCAAGCTTGTGTCTCCGAGCAGTTTTTCTTCAAATCAAAGCGAGCACCATGCTCGTGGTGAGCCCCTAGAACTTTTCTTGTCCTTGAATTGGTCCTTGATGCTCTATGCTCATCGGAATGTTGCCGCCTGCGGGTTAGCTCGGCCCGCGCCGCCATGCGCAAGTCTAAGCTCGTCGGGGAAGCGCGTTTCTTCGATTTAGTTACATGTTGTCATCGTGTCGTGGTGCTGAGTGGGTTAGATAGGTTAGTTTCACCGGAGAATACTCCGGTAGCCGTCGTCGTCGTGCCGCCGTGCCGTCGGGCCGCCATGGCCACCGGCGAGCTTGCTGTGGTGTTGCTCGTGCTCGTCCGTGAGTCCCTGGACGTCTGCGGTGTCGTGGTGAGTGTGCTGGTGTGGGTCGCTCGGCCGGGAACCCCACCGCCGGCGAGGTTTCGCCGGTTGACCGCCGGCGCCGCCGGGGTCAACGCGGGAGCCGGATTGGGCCGGCCCATCGAGCCTGATGGGCCAACCAGTCGGGTTTGGCCCAATATGGGCATAGTGCCCTTTTCTTTTTCTAAAATATTTAAATGGTGATTTTATTTAATAATTCATAGAAAAATAATTACTTATCCAAAAATTATGAAAATTTTTGTGTAGCCTTTTCAATAGATGTGGTTTACATGAAAAATTTGAAACTCTGAATTTGAGTACTTTTTGTAGGAGATAAAATTACTTTCTTTAATTGAAAAATGGACTTTCTAGGATTTTTCTAGGATAAAATAATTCTTTAAAAAATCATGAAAATTGTTTTGCCATCATCTTAGGCCAAGATGATGCTTCATAAAAATTTTGAGATTATTTTGAGAAAGTTTATTTATTTCATAATTTATGCTTAATTAAATAATTAGTTAATTAAGTAATTAGCTGATTATTTAAGGCTAATGACTTAGGAATTGTGTGACTTTGGATTGTGTGATGTCCATGGGTCATGAAACATAATGATGACCCATGGCAAGTGTTTGATGATAGGATCTGTCTTAGGGTTTGTCGGATTGCAACTTTATCGTGAAGGAAAGTTGTACTCAAATTCTTAAATGTTATTTTCTTTCACTACTGCATTGTCATATGTCAACATGAACATTCCATTAAGCATGCATTATGATTACGTGTAGTGGACGATAACTCAGAAGTAAAAGTTGAGCTTCCGCCCGAGGAAGTAGTTTCCGTCGAAGGGGGTCTAGATACCCTTGGTGCCCAGAAGAAGTCGACTACCCTGCAAACCAAGGCAAGCCCCGGTTTTAACACCTTCCTTGGATTTCGAAAACTGTTTATCACTTGATTATGAAAAGCTGCATTAAATAATAGGGGGACAAAAGAATACCTAATTGCTGCATACCAATCCTTGGTTATTGAAATATCATCCTTGATACCTGTTTTACTAAAAATACTCAACTATGCTTAGCCATGCTTAATTAGTTAAGCTTTTGAAGAAAATGTTTTATGATGGATTTTGATAAAGCTTGATAATTAAATTGGGACCAGTTTGGAAGTTATGTCGGGAAAGGAGTCTCGATGTAACATGTCCATCTGTGTCATGTTAAAGTTAAGGACCCAGGTTGGCCCTTGGATCATGACTTGTTGTAGTACTAGCCACATGCCAGTGGTAAGCCAATCTCGGCTATTCTAACGCGATAAAGGTTACCCGCGCACTGGGACTGGAGAGATGGCGGGAGTGGCGGAGACCCTCGGGGGACAAGGTCTCAGGTTCGAGGGGTACCGTACTCTCAGGTGGCGCAGAGCCGTTCTGGCTTGGAGGATCTGATGAGAAGGTTGACATATGCAAGTGGGACTTGCATATGTCGTGTGGTTAGGAAGCCCCAGTTGGGTAGTTAAGCGGTTCGAATCGTCGATTGCTCCTCGAGAAAAGGAGACATGATCCTCGCACCTCCTCCATAGAGAATATAGAAATTTTTAAATAATAAAAATGAGATGGATCTTTATACTTAGTATTTGAATAATAATTATTGATAAGTAATATCTTGAGGAAATGAATATTCAAAGATTTTCTGCAAAAGAACCTTGATTCTTGCAAAGCCTTACCTTGATCTCCCATTAAGCCAGCAAATCCTTGGAGTCTTTCTTTCCGTCGGGTAAGTCTTGCGGAGTACAATTGAGTACTCAGGGTTTGTTGAACCCTTGTTGCAGGAGAAGTTTCCAAAGAGGTTTGTTTTGGACCCTGCTGTGTGACGGTCGTCGCTGAGGACGACGATGAGTAGATGATTTAACCCTTGGGCAGGGTTGTACTATAAAGAGTTTGAATAATATTATCGCTACTTCACCACTATGGTTTGTAATAAAGATACCTAAGGTTTGTAGTTTTAAATAAATGGTTTGTAAATTAAAGTTATTATAAGACTTCCACTTCTTTACTTTGATGTATATTATTTATTGTAAACTATTGTAATACTGCATTGTCTCGAATAATGATTGATCCTGCTCGGAGGATTCGGGCATCGACTCGACAGTCTTTTTAGGTAATGGAACACATGCATAGCCGTCGGAGGTCCTTAGGACGATGACGTGTGCATGTGGACCATATACTTAGGAGGTTCTGCCACACGCAGCAGAAACCATCGCCAAATGATCAGCAGAAAGGTTGGGGTCCACTATTGTCTCCATTCTTGCTTCAGGAGCAAGAAGTCGAACATGACCCAAGACATTGTTGATGCTCCGATGAAGGATACCACACAGAAAAGTTGAGAAGCGTGATAGGATCAAGGGAGCATAAGAGCTCCAATCAAGTTCATCATCACTAGGTTGACCAATGAAAGACAAGATGTGGGTCAAAGCCCCCCACACGCTCCAAAACCTAGTGTTGACCTCCTCAAGCTGGCTCTAAAGATCTTGAGAAAGCTTAATGGCCTGAAAAACATCTCGGTCAAAATCCCGCCTCAAAGTATGAGCCAATGCAAGCTTCTGGTCAGCATCCTCACAGCGTGAATGCAAGAGCCTTACCGACTCAGCTCGATTCTCAGATTGTTTGAGGGTGGATTTCATCTCCTCAGAATCAGCATGCCATTTCTGGCGCTCACGATCAAAGCCTATAGGAAGAAGAAATAGCAAGAATAAGACCAAAAGCAAAGCAATGAAGAAAAGAAGGGCTGACAAAGGAAAAATAAGTCGGCAAAAGAGAACTCACCAGCAACTTGATTCCTCAGACGCTCAAGCTCATCATTTGAAGCCTTCAGAGCTTCTTCGTGATGACGTGCATCCTCAGAAAGTTGAGCATAAGAACTCTCAGCAGCTTGACGCAAGCCCTGTTCATGCAACAAATCCTACTGCACTTGAGCAAGCTCTTTTCGAGCCCGCTCAGCCGCAGCAGAACTCGCCTCCGTAGCCGCAACCTCAGCAGGACCAAAAAGAAGGTCTTGATCTTGGACCAAAGCCTAAAAGGAAAAAGAACAGTCAGTCAAAAGAAAGAAGCTATAATGAAGAACAAAAGAAGTTCTAGAGGATAAAGTGACTTACATTCATCATATCACTCACACATGTGAACGACTTGACAAAATAGTCCTTCAGAGACCTCAACCGATGAGAGCGGCTAAACTCCTCAGGAATCGGGTTACCAAGAACCCGAGCAGGTGAAGAAGGCCTCAAAATGTCAGCAACAGCAGAAGCAGCAGGAGTAGACGCCAGAGAAATCCCAACAGTTGGGATCACAGTGGAAGTAGCAAGCACAGGTCCAGATGCTAAAGACAAAGGCTCACCAATAGGCACCTCAATCACAGAAGCATCAGTAGCAACCGGCCCAATCGGCAAAGAAGATACTACAAAATGAAAGCAATGTATAGAGAAAAATAGACACAAAAGGAACAAAGCAAAAATACCTAAAGGACAAAAAATCACCAGCAGGGGAACTCGCAACATTAACACCTTGCAGAGGGGAAGGAGGAAGTCTCCGATCACCGGAAGAACACGGCCCACTGGAAGAACCAGCAGAAGTTGACCTGAGAAAGAGAAGAAAGAATTCTCCAATCATTACAAGAAGATAAAAAAACAATGTCGTTAATTAGCAAAAAGAAGAAAGACTCATCGAGGATGCTTCAAAGAACCCAATTCCCTCTTAACAGAAGGAACCGAGAAAGAAAAAGGTGCCAACCTCGGAGCAGGAGAAGGCATGGAAATAACAAGAGAAGAAGACACTGCAGGGGTAGTACCAGAACCCTCCGCACGACTGAAAAGAACAGAAAAATAAACATTTTAGATGAAAAGACAAGACAGGAAACAAAAGAAGAAAAGATAGGAACTTATGATCTCTGGACAAGAGGAGCCAATTTCGTTTCATCTTTCGGCTCATCAAGACCATAAAGGCTACCTTCTGCAAAAACAAAGGTCAAAGTCAAGCAACAGAAGAACAAAAGGAAAAGAACTCGATCTAAAAATCTCACCTACAAGAATACTACCTGAGACATGGATAGAAGAGGAATCCGAGATCAACCACTTTGGCATAGCAGAACATGACGCCCTCCTCCTAGATTCAAGAATCATCTCAACAATTTTTGGATGAGGTCGATAAGGCACAACTTCAAAAGGTGAATCAAAACAAACTTGAAAATGGTCAACAGACCGCTTAGAAGAAGGCTCATCAGCAGCAGGTTCAGCCTTAGCATCAGGCGCAAGTTCAATCGTGAAGGCACAGCCAAAACCCTGAAGACAAGAATAAAAATTGTTAGAAAAAAGCAAAAAGGGAAAAAAGAACTCGATTCGACAAAAATCAAAAACTAACCGCAGGAGGAGGATTGTCAGCACTATATTCCTCAACAATGTGAGGAAGACAGTTCACATCTCCAAGAACTTGCGATATCCGAAGAACGAGTTGACCATCATCTATCTCAACTCTAGTCTTGATACGAGAAGGATCCTCAACGCCAGTATATTCAAAACCAAGATAGTCACGCTACATAAGAGGCTGGACCATACGACGAAGGAACACAGCAGTAAGGTTTGGACCAAAAAGGCCTTTCGACTTCACATAGTTGAGCCATTCGAAAAGGGGTTGGAGAGCAGAAAGTTTAGCAGAAGACAACTTTTTGCTAAAGAGGTCGCTCTCTTCAGGCATCAAGGAGAGGTCAGAAGAGAAGTAATGATTAGGCTTGGAAACATAGAACCACTTGTCCGCCCAATCAAGTTTCTTAAAGAGAGGGAGATCAAGGCCAATAACACCCTGACGGCGTTGGATAGAACAACAACAAAAAGGAACTCCCTTTGTGTCTATCTTAAGATGAAAAAAGTGGTGGAAGAAAAGAAGATTAGGAGGAACGCCAAGGAAGGTCTCGCAAAGATAAGCAAAGCAAGAAAGATAAAGAACCCCATTCGAGGAGAGATGGAAAAGTTGAATACCAAATTACTGAAGGAATTCAAGGAGAAATTCAGAAGGCAGAAAACAGAGACCAGCAGCAACAAAGGCACAAAAGAGAATAGTCTGATCAGGGGAAGGAGTAAGGATGACATGCTCGCCAGGCAACACATAACTTGACCTCGCCCATTCCTGGATCTGACCGTGCTCAACAAGAAGCTCCAGATCCGCATCCATCGTCGTCAGCACCGGCCACAATCTCTACAGCTGACGCATCATCAAAAAATCCGCATTATCAATGCGAGCTAAAGAATGTTCTTCATCTACCTCAATAGCCTTATACTTGCTCTTGCCACAGCCACCAGCCATTTCGATTCAAGGATGGCGGCGAAAGTGAACAAAGGATTTAGGGTTTGACACGGCAGAGAAAGAGCGAGGAACAGTGCGCAAAGGGGAATTTTTTTGAAGGCAGTAAGTGAAAGTAACCGGATGGGTGAATCGCTAGACCTATTTATAGAAGTGGATGAGCCTACGGGCTCCAACGGACGAAAGTCAGAGAGGAAAAGGCAGAGAAATTACCGCAATAGGAAGACTTTGGAATACAAAGAACTCAACCGCAATGTCAAAAATAGAAGAACTCGGAGATACCATTCCAACGCAGATATGATATAAACAACTCGCGGCGTCTCGGAACAAGCAAAGGTTTTCAACGTATGCATCATGAAAGAACTTACAAGTCCCAACATGCATAGATTTGAAGCATACATCAACAAGGGTGCAACAGAAAGAACTCTCTCAACAAGTTCACTTTCATATCTCAAGGATTACAATAGTTTACAGCTTGATACAATATTTGATGAATAAGAAAGCAAAAGAAATCATTCAAAAATGGCTACAAGGAACTCAACGAGGCACAAGGTCACTAAAACCTACACCAAGGTCCTATGCAACGAAGCAAAAAGCAACTCGACCAACACATTCATGAGTTGGAACGTGCATCCAAGATTGCAATAACGGGCAGTAGAGATGACACCGAGACCAGGGCCAACGGGTCAAGCAGCGAGACACCTGACCACCATCCGGCAAGAACTCGGACATCCCCCCAAACATGTGTAGACCGACACCGAACCGCGGAAGTGGCTCAACAGTGGACAAGCCAGTGGTTGACACACAATGACTTGTCGATGTAGTCATCCATCCACACACTAATCAACTCAGCAAGAAAAAAGAGGACAATGGAGACAAGGGTCTTGAGGTCCAGACTAGAGAAGTCTAACAACTCACATCTCAAGCCCTACTCCATTTGCCTCAATTCCCTTCCTAAGAAGATTCTACCCGGAGGTTAGCTTGCCACTAACCCCTACCTTAAGACCTACACCATTTGCAAAAGAAAATTACAAGGGATACAAGACTACACCCGAGGGCTCACCATTTAGCTGGCCATAAATCAAGACTTCCACATAGCCACTCGGGTGAAGCAGCACCAGATACTTCACAACATCTAGGAAGAGTGAAAAGAGGCTCGGGGGCTCACTGAGCTCGCAAATCTTCAATGCCCGCCCCCAGAACCCGAAGTCCCAGAACTACGAGAAAGTGAACCACGTGAAGGTGGAGACTGCTGAAGAAGCTACTGATGTGGTGCTCAGTACGTTCCTTGTCGATTCTCATCCAGCTTTAGTTCTGTTTGACATTGGTGCATCACATTCATTCATTGGTAGTCACTTTGTTCGTAAGCATAGCATACCCACCCAACTTATGCCTAGTGCAATGAAAGTAAGTACACCAGGAGGAAATATGAATTCTAATGTCTGGTGTCCTGATATCAAGATTAATTTAAGGGGGTAGAATTTCCTACTAGACCCATAGTACTTGAATCTGAAGGACTTGATCTCATCTTGGGAATGAGTTGGTTGAAGAAGTGGAAGGCAAACATTAAGTGTTCAAAGAGGATCGTAAGCTTGACCTCGCCTAGTGGGGAAACTATGAACGTAGTGGTTACAAGGGCCGCCAAGGTTTAGGGTGCAGTGAATCATATCGAAGGAGCGCCATTGGAGAACATTAGAGTGGTCAACGAGTTCCCGGATGTCTTTCCTAAAGATCTGCCAGGTATGCCACCTGAACGTGAGATTGAGTTTATCATTGATTTATTATCTGGTACTGCACCCATTGCTAAGAGACCCTATAGAATGGCTGTGAATGAACTAGAAGAACTTAAGTCACAAATTAAAGAACTTCAAGATAAGGGTTACATTAGACCTAGTTTATCACCTTGGGGAGCCCTAGTAATCTTTGTAGAGAAGAAAGATGGGACACAAAGGATGTGCATGGATTACAGATCCTTAAATGAGGTTAACCATTAAGAATAAGTACCCTTTGCCTAGGATTGAGGATTTGTTTGATCAGCTTAAAGGAGCTAGTGTCTTTTCCAAGATTGATCTAAGATTAGGTTACCACCAACTGAGGATTAGACCGAGTGACATACCCAAGACTGCATTTACTACTAGATATGGTTTGTATGAGTATACGGTGATGTTGTTTGGGTTAACCAATGCCCCTGCTTACTTCATATATTTTATGAACAATGTCTTTATGGAGTATCTGGATAAGTTTGTGGTTGTCTTTATTGATGATATTCTGATCTATTCCAAGAATGAGGAAGAGCATGAGGAACATCTCAGATTGGTGTTACAGAAGTTGTGGGAACATCAGCTCTATGCCAAGTTCAGCAAGTGTGATTTCTGGTTGGATGAGGTTTCTTTTCTTAGGCATGTTATTACCAGGGATGGAGTTACCGTGAGTCCTAAGAATGTGGCTGATGTGCTCAAGTGGAGTCCACTAGAGAATGTCAAGGAGATCTAGAGCTTTCTAGGAATGGCTGGATACTACAGGAGATTCATTGAAGGGTTCTCTACTATAGCCAAACCTATGACAACATTGTTAGAGAAGGATAAGCCGTTCAAGTGGACTGCAGAGTGTCAGGCTAGTTTTGAGGAATTGAAGAAGAGGTTGACAACAACTCCCGTTCTAGCATTGCCAGATATGACCAAGAGCTTTGCTATCTATTGTGATGCTTCCAGACATGGTTTGGGTTGTGTGTTGATGCAAGAGGGTAATGTCATTGCTTATGCCCCTAGGCAGTTGAAGAAGCATGAGTTGAACTACCCGACTCATGATTTGGAATTGGCAGCCGTTGTACACTCATTGAAGATATGGATACATTATGTATTGGGTCACAAGTGTGACATATACACTGATCATAAGAGTCTGAAGTACATATTCACATAGAGTGATCTGAACCTAAGGCAATGGAGATGGTTGGAGTTGACCAAGGACTATGAGTTAGAGATCCATTACCACCCGGGTAAGGCAAATGTGGTGGCAGATGCTCTGAGTCAGAAGAGTTAGCTTAACCTGATAGAAGTATTGGACTTGCCTCAAGAGTTGTTAGCTGAATTCAAGCACCTTAATCTCAGATTTGTGACTAACACAGAAGGAACTTCCATGGACGTGGAACCCACTCTTGAATAGGAAATCAGGAAGGGTTAGAAAACAGACGCACAGCTTTGAGAGTATGTAAGGGTGATTGGTCTGGATAAGGCTCTAGGATTCAGACTGGATGAAGAAGGGATTCTGTGGTTTAAGAATCGCTTGTGTGTGCCCGATATTCCTAGGATCAAGAACATCATTCTGAAGGAATGCCATGAGGCAGCTTACTCCATACACCCGGTGGGACTAAGATTTATCAAGATCTGAAGCAGTACTACTGGTGGTTTGGGATGAAGAGAGACATTGGGGACTATGTTTCTTTGTGTGACATCTATCACCGAGTGAAGGCAGAACACCAAAGGCCCGCAGGTTTACTGCAACCGTTGAAACTACCCGAATGGAAGTGGGAAGAGATTGCTATGGACTTCATAACCGGGTTGCCCCAAACTCAGAATGGCTATGACTCGATCTGGGTAGTAGTTGATCGGTTGACCAAGGTAGCTCACTTCATGCCTGTCAAGACTTCCTACAGAGGAGATTAGTTGGCAGCTAAGTACATGGCCAGGATTGTTTGTTTGTGTTGACGGTTGTTAACCATCAAATTTATATGTCAACTAAGGAGAGAAAAGGGGATATAAAATAAACATCATCATAGACTTAGGGTTTTAACTAACAATTTCCAAGAGTTTTAGTGAATGTCTGTTTATGCAGGGGGATATCAGGAATTATCAAGAGAAGGGCCACATGTCAGGTTTACATAGAGATAAAATCCAAAAACCAACTTTTCTGTAATCTAGAAGGTTCGAGAAGACACCCGACCGAAGGAGAGGCTGAGCTGGCCTGGTGACCAGGCGCCCGCCTGACAGGTCAGGTGCCCACCTGCCTAGCTGAACCAATGAGGTCCAACCTTGCGGATCCTGCCTCCACCGACTTGGAGGATGAATAATAACCATGTGTTTAAGTCGGTTTGATCCAAGGGCTATGGTGAATTCTATAGGACTATATAAACAGAGCCCCTTCCCTGGAGAAAAAGAGAAGAAGAGAGAAGAAAATCATTATTCTCAGAGGTAGCCATTAGAAGAGCAAGGGAATTAGAGATTTCTCCACCAGAGAGTTAGAATGGCTACTCTAGTTCTATAATTCTATATAGGTTTAGACTAGATAGAGGAAGAGTCGGGCACTTGTGCTCAGAACTTCAGATCTTCATCTTTAGAGATTGGTATATCTTGTATCTTTCTTTGAGACTTTATTCTAAATATTATTATATTTCTATTTATTATGTTCCTAGTTTATTCTAGTTCTAATTTGATATGGTTATGATTGATAATGAGTTTATGTATAAGTTTGCAAAGCGCTTAGCTCTCTTTGCAGGAGGGTTAGGTGGTAGATTTCATGTAAGCATGGTGCTTAGATGTCGTTTACCTGTAAATGCCCCCTATTGGCCGGGTCGTGTGGTAGATCATGGAAGTGATAGTTCCATTAAGTCCTTTGTAGTCCATCCCCCATTAATAGGATTGGTAGAGCCACAGTTGCATAGAAAGTTAAGCTCTGTCTTGCCTTTCTACAGCAATGTTCCTTATACATAGATAAAGAGTCTTTTATGCTATATATGATGGTGTAGAGTTAGGATAGATGAATGACTTAGTACTTAGAACTACCTAGAAGTTTATATCTCTTGAACTAATTAGACGATAACCTACCTTAAGTTGAGCAATCTATTTTTAATCGCTGTGTGATTAATTCCCTGTGCTACTATAATTCATATTATCTATTTATCATGGTTTACCCCCCTTGTCAAGTATGTGACTGTGTAACCCATCACTCATAAGTAGGCCTATTTAGCAAGTTTATCTCATTGTTTAAGTCAGTTCTTTCCCTTAAGCTAAATATAAATAACGATACCTAGAATACTTTCCGGTTGAAATGCTACAATGGTAATTTATCTGTACGCTTGCAGATCCTTATATTTCATCTATGAAAGGCTAGCAATTATTTTTACCAATATTTCTTAGTATTATGTTAGGACTGTGACAACCTAACTTAAGTGATGTTAAGAAGTGTCAACAAGCATTTCTGGCGTCGTTGCCGGGGACGGAATAAACTTTTTGAGAAAAATTGCTTAAACAGATACTTAGAAAATGAGTGATGGTTACCAGTCATCTATACTTGGCAAGATTACCCCTATTTTTTTCTCTATCTATATTTTATACAGGGCATTAGCAAGATTGAATCTGATTCACTGAACTCTACATCATCAGAATCAGATCAATTAAGAAGAAAGCTTGACACCAACACTTGAAGCTATGGCTAAAAAGACCATGTTGGAGTTCTTTGCTCTGACAGTAGAGAATATCCACACTGGCCTCATGCTAGCAACTGAAAATCTTGAGTTTGAGCTCAAGGCAAGCCTAATCAACATGGTGTAAGCTGTCCAATTCAATGGAAAGGTACATGAAGATGCAAGTACACACCTACAGGAGTTCATGGAGATTGGAAACACCATCGTCATAGAAGGAGTTGATCAAGATATCATACTACTTCGCCTCTTTCCATTTTCACTAGTGGAAAGAGTGAAATAGTGGTTTTATGCCAGTAAAGAAGACATCAACACATGGGCGAAGTGTTCTAAGACCTTTCTAGCAAAATTCTTCCTAATAGGCAAGACCAATGCCTTAAGAGAAAAGATTACCAGTTTCCAATAGCAGAAGACAGAAACCATTTTAGAAGCATAGGAATGCCTGCAAGGATATATTCAAGATTGTCCTCATCATGGAATGGAAGAATGGCTACTCATGCAAGGCTTTTATCATGGATTAATTCAAAAGACGCGTGAGCACCTCGATGCCACTGCTGAAGGATTGTTTTTGTCACTTACTCTTGGCAGAGCCAAGGAACTCATGGAGAAAATATCAGACAACCAAAGCTGATCCCAAGACAACATTCAACATTGTCACCAGAGTGAAGAAACAATTGAAGAAGTCAATGCACTGTCTACCAAGATGGATAACTTGCTCCACTGGCTAGACCAAAGGGCCAAGTATAAGGAAGATCAGAGGGCAATTGAAGCAACATATAATCTAAACTCCATCGTCAGAAAAGTTCCTCATCAACCAAATTGGAGACAACATCGACAAAGCCAAGGTATGAATTCAGGTAATTTTACCAAGCAACCTACTTTAAGAGACTTAGTTTTAAAACAATCTAAAATAAATATGGATATTAAAGATAGGCTTGCTGTTAATGATAAAACCTTGGAAAACATAAATATTAAAATGGATAGCTTCTCTTCTACCATTAATAATCAGATTGAGTATAATAAAAAGATGGAAGCTAGAATAGCACAGCTGGCTACTGCCTTGCCTGTTGCCACTAACCCTGAGCAGGTAAGATCTATTACTACAAGAAGAGGAAGCTCCATAAGAGATCCTCCTTATCCAAAAGCATTAAGAAGACCACAAGCAGCATCACCAGTGCTATCATCAGTAGTGGAAGAAGAGAACAACATCCCTGAAGAAGTATTACCACAAGATCCAGTACAAGATCAGGAGATGAGACAGAATTTTCAAGATACCAACTACCTACCATTTCCTCGCAGAAATAGAGGACCACAAAAATTATATGAGCAGTTTGGTAAGTTCATGGAGGTAATTCAAAAGCTATATGTCAATATACCTCTGCTGGATGCCATATAGGTCCCTACATACGCTAAGTACATCTGAGATATTCTTAACAAGAAGTGACCTCTGCCATCTACTGAAGTGATCAAGCTAACAGAAGAGTGCAGTGCGGCTATCCTTAATAAATCACCTATCAAGAGGAAAGATCTAGGATGTCCCACTATCGACAGTCATGTTGGAAGTCACTACTTCAACAATGCACTCTGTGATCTAGGAGCAAGTGTCAGTGTGATGCCTGCCTCAGTGTACTATCAGCTCAACCACACTGCACATGAG
The DNA here is from genome assembly GCA_031170775.1 of Cymbopogon citratus. Taxonomy (NCBI): domain Eukaryota; kingdom Viridiplantae; phylum Streptophyta; class Magnoliopsida; order Poales; family Poaceae; genus Cymbopogon; species Cymbopogon citratus. The sequence continues at coordinate 17,011 of DXKC01009550.1, forward strand.
CCAACATCAATATGTCTCCAATTGGCCGATCAATCAGTTCGGCACCCATTGGGCATTGCTGAAGATGTTCTAGTCAAAATAAGAGAATTCTTCATGCCAGTAGACTTTGTAGTATTAGACATGCACCCAGATTCGAAGGTGTTACTCATTCTTGGAAGACCATTCCTAAGTATCGCCATTGCTCACATTGACATCGGGAAAGGAGAAATCAAGTTCACCATAAATGGCAAGGAAGAGCGATTCGCTTTCAAGTCAAAAGCGGAACTAAATTCTTCTGCAAAGATGGTAGAGCCCGAAGAGATAAAAGAACCATCAGAGACGCTGTCTTTAGGATCATTAGAAGAATAAATAATTTGGAAGGTCTAGTTCGGAGGACTTTAAAAATACGAACCCTCGCCAGAAGGTAACTCGGTATTTACCCATATTTACTTTTACATAAAATTCCTTAGAGCATATTTACTTTATAGCATTGCATTATAAAAATCTACGCCCCATATAAATAATTTTT
>DXKC01009561.1:0-11456 GCA_031170775.1 Cymbopogon citratus
CAGGATATATAGAGGTTGAAAATAGAGGTTCATGAGTGCAGACAGTCTTATAGCGGCTCGTAGCTGGCAGGGTCTCCAGGGGCACCGTTGGGGCTGGAGCAGGCGCGTAGTAACTTGGAGAAGAAACTGAGGAGAAACTGCTTCGAGGAGGAGACATAAGCGACGTTGGATCTTTGATCGGCTGATATTGGTGGCCTCAAGAAAGTTAAATAAAAAAACAGGCACCTTTGTATGGTTACCCTCTTTTTTGTCCCGACATGTCTCGAAACTGGACAGTGTTCTCCCTTTGTTCCATAGCCTATTTCTCACCTTTATTTATGTGCAGAATTATTCCATTATTAATAATCTTTTTGTTTAGGAAAGCAAGCGAAACAGACGTTGGGTGTCAATGTCAGGACGTCACCTTGGATGTGTCTCAGTGTCTGCAGCTGTTCGTTTCTTTCCAAGTTGATCGTTTCCATTTATTAGGCAAACGGACAACGAATGGATGCACACAAATGTGGACAAGTGACCAGCCACCTCGTGTCGTGTAAGTGTAACCTTGCATTTTAGATTAAACAAAGCAAGCCGCCCAAGCACTAGGGATAAGCAACATTGTTATACTGATTTGTGAGCAGGACAAGGAGACCGTGCAACGAAACATTGGGTACCACGTACGCAACTGGATAGCTTCCCTGTAATTGCAAACGAGGTGAGCTGAGCCCTTTTGTGTTCATTGATATATCGATCCCCTTTTTTTCCCGTCAAAAATGAAATGGAGTGGAAGGCCGTCTGAACTCTCTGGCAGAAAGTCCGCACATGGTTGGCAGGTGCGATGCGGTACCATAGCACCATGCACGGGCAGCAGGCCACGCGGCTGCGACGCGTGAACAAACGCGTAAAGCGGTTTTGCCGCAGCCGCCGGAGTAGTATACTCCGTATAGTATCGAGAACCTAGAATTGGCAGCCTGCTGTTGGAGATAACAGCAATTTAGCGATGCATAAATTAATTCGGACAATAAGAAAAAAACAACAACATGTACCAACGTTATATGATTTACCACTGGCACTACGATCTGAAATATACCACTGGCACTACGATCTGAAATAAACTCGACATATCTAGTGCTAGCAACACGGAGAAAACAAGAACGAACAAGAGAGAGAATCGATATTCTTACAGTAGGGTTGCCGAAGGAGGAAGACGAGGCCACAGTCGATGGAGATCCGGAGTAGCGACGTAGAGGGAAGGAGATGTCCAGTGAGCAGTCACGACGGCGCTTCCCAAAAACCTAATACGCCCCTACCCTGTGCAGGGACATGAGGAGATGTCGACTTCGGAGACCTGCTCTCCCGGCGCCAAAAGCACGTCGGCGACGGGATGGGGAAGACGGCGGCAGCGCAGCACTGTGGTAAGGGTAGAGATGAATTCTCTGTATTCTGAGGACGACGTCTCGTCCATATACATACACGCGACGCAGCCAGCTTAGGAAAGCAATTGGTTGCTCAATCACAGTATTAAGGCAATAAACCTGCCGTTAGGGAATTGCCATAATACGAGAATAATTGTTTGCCAAATAGGCCAGCGCAGTTTTCTCCATGAATGCAAACAAATTCGAAGTGGCAAAACGAAGCTGCGCACCCGTAAGGGCGGAGGCGAGAAAACGTCGGACCATTCACGTGCATGTTGTGCGCCCGCGCCCTTCGCCCCGCCTCGCCCGGCGTGGCGAGGCGAGCGCGCGCGCTTGGGTTTCTCCCTTTTCCCTCTCACCAATAGCTTCAACTAGTTGGAGATAGCTTAGCTATTTAAGTTGGCATCACTTCTTCTAGACTAGCAATGTGGAACTAAAGTCCCCCACCATACCATGCATGTGTGAGTGGGCCTTTGGGATTTATTTGGAATTATTATTTGAGCCAAAGCCCAAAACTTTCTAACAATCCCCCACCAGATCCCAAAGACCCGCGTCATTCTCTCTGTGCCACAGTACCGTTAATATACCAGCTATTCAGTGGAGACCGATTAAGGTTGAACATCCACCTAGAACGACAAGATAGACCCATCTACAACTACACAATGGACTATGCCTTGAATTGGCAGTTTGGTGCGAATAAGCTTCACTTGATGTCTTGACTGATACTAGGCTACCATAGCCAACCCCGCGAGTGGAGCGTGTAAGTCATACTTCTATCTCACTTCATGAACTTATTAGAGAATACCCAATTCTTATAAACTGTGACTAACAGTTAGGCTCACATAGGTGTGTTCTTACGGGATACTCTATAGAATAGTATCTCGCTGTAAAGCCTCAGAACACATTAAGACAGAGTCAACCTACCTTACAGGAATGAGAGTACTGCATCTCCAATGGAGTGGGTTAAAGAAAAAGTTGTACTCTCCCATTAATCAATAGCTTGTTCTTTCCAGATCCTAATTCACGGGATCTCCGATCACATAGGTTGGGTTACTACTATGATTAACTCACACGGGTCTCAATCCCATCTCCTTCGATGCATTGTCAATCTCGGTACATGATAGTCCCTTGGTAAAGGGATCTGCCAAATTCTTAGCCGTCTGGATATAGTCCACAGCTATTACTCCGAAGCTTCTCAATTTCTTGACAGACTTCAATCTACGCTTTACATGTTTGCTGGACTTTGTATTATTATCCTGACTATTCTTGACCTTTGTGATCATAGTTTGATTATCACAATTTATGAAAATAGCAGGAATTGGTTTCTCAACCACTGGTAAGTCCATCAACAACTCTCTTAGCCATTCAGCTTTAGTAGAAGCTGTATCCAAGGCTGTGAGCTCTGCCTCTATTGTGGATTTTGTGACCTCCAAGAGAATGCACCACCACCTAAAGTGAATATGTATCCACTAGTAGCCTTCAGCTCATCAGCGTCTGTAATCCAATTTGAATCACTATATCCTTCAAGCACACTTGGGTACCCTAAATAGTGAATTTCATAACTCATTGTGCCTTTTAGATAGTGCATTACTCGATCAATACCGCGACAATGATCATCTCCTGGATTAGAAGAGAATCTACTCAACTTGCTCACAGCAAATGAGTTGTCAGGGCGCATTGCGCTAGCTAAGTACATTAGTGAGCCAACAATCTGGGAGTATCTCAGAGGATCCTTTCCTAGCCTCTTGTTCTGTCGAAGTATTAGGCTAGGATCATAGGGTGTTGGAGAAGGCTTGCTATCCATATAGCCAAAGCGGTTCAAGATCTTCTCCACACAGTGAGACTGCAAAAGAGTAATCCCATTCTCATCCTTATTAAGTTTAATATTTAGGATCACATCTGCTTCTCTCAAATCTTTCATGTCAAAGTTTTAGGATAAGAATGACTTTATGAGATACTTGTCCCAAAAATCAGTATGTCGTCATCATACAAGCACAGGATTACTCCTTTGCCCCCACGATAACGATTGTACACACAAGTGTCGGCTTCATTAACTGCAAACCCAGTAGAAGTTAAAGTCTTATCGAACTTCTCATGCCACTGCTTGGGTGCCAGCTTTAGGCCATATAGGTATTTGAGTAACCTGCACACCTTGCCCTCTTATCCTTGTGCTATAAATTCATCTGGCTGATCCATATAAATTTCTTCCTCTAGCTCTCCATTAAGAAAAACCGTCTTCACATCCATCTGGTGGACAAGAAGACCATGGGAAGGAGCCAAAGATAATACACTCGGATTGTAGTTAATCTAGCAACCGGTGAGTAGGTATCGAAGAAATCCTCACCTTCCTTTTGTGTATAACCTTTAGCAACAAGCCTTGCCTTGTACTTTATAATAGTACCATCAGGTCTAAGCTTCTTAAATACCCATTTGCAGCTAACTGGCTTACAACCCACTGGTTTATCTATTATTTCCCATATACCATTTCTAGTGATGGAGTCCATCTCGCTTCGGACTGTATCCTTCCAATATTCTGCATCGGGTGATGCATAGGCCTCTGCAATGGTTGTGGGTGTATCATCCACGAGGTACACAGTGAAGTCATCACCAAAGGATTTTGTAACCTTTTGTCTCTTACTTCTAGGAGCAACTTCACCGTCATCCTGTTCATTTCCAGGTGGGTTTATAATTGGCTCAAATATAGGCGTGGGTTCAGGAGTAAAATCATCTGACGAATTAGGCAATGAATAAGTATCTCTCATCGGGAATATGTATTGAAAGAAAGTAACATCCCGTGACTCCATAAGTGAATCAACTAAAATATTAGGCGTTTTAGATTTTATCAACAAAAACTTATAAGTTGTGATATGGTGCGCATAACCCAAAAATATGCAATCAACGGTCTTCGGTCCGAGCTTGCGTTTCTTATTAATTGGTACACTAACCATGGCCAAATAGCCCCACATGCGCAAGCAATGGAGAGATGGTTTCCTACCTTTCCATCCTTTATACGAGTCACATCACTATTTTTAGTGGAAACTCTATTTAGAACATGACATGCTGTCAAAACAGCCTCCCCAACCATGCCTTAGCCATACTGGATGTTCCTAACATGGCATTAATCTAGTCCATTAACGTCCGGTTCTTTCTTTCGGCAATCCCATTAGATTGAGGCGAATATGGAGGTGTCCATTCATGAATTATTCCGTTCTCTGCACAGAAAAGGTCGAACTCATTGGAAAAATACTCTCCTCCACAATCAGACCTAACACGTTTAATTTTCTTTTCTAATTGATTTTCCACCTCAGCTTTATAAGTCTTAAAACATTCTAGCGCCTCATCTTTAGTTTTTAGAAGAAACACATAACAATACTTAGTTGCATCATCAATGAATGTCATGAAGTATCTTTTTCCTCTTTTTGTCAACACACCATTCATCTCACAAATATCAAAATGTATGAGCTCAAATAATGTCGTGCATCTCTCGTCAACAGCCTTGTGTGGCTTACGAGGTTGCTTTGCTTGCACACATGCTTGACATTTAGAGCGTTTGACAGTGGAAAAATTAGGAATTAATGGATAGACGCGACATACAACTAAAATTAATGTGACAAAAACGTGAATGCCATATATCAGCCACGGAATTGTTCAAATCATACACTTGTTTCACAACTTTATTACAGAAATCGAATAGTGAAAAGCAGAATAAGCCTCCACTGTCATAGCCTTTGCCAATGAATTGGCCATACCTTGAAATGACTACTTTATTCGACTCAAATACCAGCTTGAATCCATCCGACATAAGAGTGATCCACTAACGAGGTTCTTCTTTATTGAGGGCGCATGTTGTACATTCTTGAGCCGCACGATCTTTCCCGAAGTGAACTTCAGATCGACCGAACCAACACTAAGAACAGAAGCATGCGAGCCGTTCCCCATCATGATGGTTGAACCTTGTGCGACCTGGTAAGATGAAAATATAGAGATATCAGTACAAACATGAATATTGGCTCTTGTATCGATCCACCAATCATTAGATTGACATACAGAAAATACACTAGGTAAATAATTACCGTACCCAGATCTACTAGGATCGCCAATAGTCACGTTGGCAGACTTCTACCCTTGCTGATTGTTGTTCTTCTTGCCCTTGCGGTTCTTGCAATTCTTGGCGAAATGTCCATTCTCACCGCAAACGAAGCACACAACCTCGTCCATGTTCATCTTCTTCTTCTTGAACTGAGTAGTCTGATTAGCCTTCTACTTGTTCTTGCCATCATGCTGCATCGCATTAGCACTGGACTGCTCTGAAGATTTTGGTGGAGCATCCTTTGCCTGAGCCTTCTCTTCAACATCAAGACCAACCAACAAATCCTCAACGGAGATCTTCTGTCTTTTATGTTTCAGAGATGTGGCAAAGTTCCTCCAAGACGGAGGCAACTTGGCAATGATGCCACCGGCCACAAACTTATCAGGCAAAGCATGTCCGAGCTGTTTGAGTTCCCTCATAATAAGTTGGAACTCATGAGCCTGTTCCACGACTGAATGGTTTTCAACCATTTTGATGTCATGGTACTTCTCCATCACATACAGCTCGTGTCCAGCGTCTGCAGCACTAAACTTGTGTTTAGGTGCCTCCCACAGTTTTGCATCGCTTTTGATGTTCATATAAACATCACACAACTGGACAGAGAGACCGCTAAGGACGCATCTGACGAAAATCGTCGTAGCCGTAGTAAACTCCTGCACCTCTTTCTCGGATCCGAGAGGTAATGCGGGAGGATTACCCACGACCCAAAACACCCCATAGCCGTGAGCCACAACTGGGCCCTCGTCTGCCATCTCTTGAAATTCACACCAGTGAACTTCTCCGGTTTCATCGCATCAGTATATCCCTTAGTCATCGCTAAATGCCTATCAGGTTTTTGGATTGTTGGAAATAACAGCAATTTAACGATGCATAAATTAATTCCGACGATGAGAAAAAGAACAACAACATGTACCAACGTTATACAATTTACAACTAGCACTACGATCTGAGATAAACTCGACATATCTAGTGCTAGCAACAGGGAGAAAACAAGAACGAACAAGACAGAGAGGATTGACATTCTTACAGTGGGGCTGCCGAAGGAGGAAGACGACGCGACAGTCGATGGAGATCAGGAGTAGCGACGTAGAGGGAAGAAGACGTCCAGTGAGCAGTCGCGACGACGCTTCCTAAAAACCTGATACGCCCCCTACCCCGTGCAGGGATACGAGGAGACGTCGGCTTCGGAGACCTGCTCACCCGGCGCCGAAAGCACGTCTGCGACGGGATGGGGAAGACGGCGGCGGCGTAGCACTATGGTGAGGATAGAGATGAATTCTCTGTATTCTGAGGACGACGTCTTGTCCATATATATACACGCGACACAACCAGCTAAGGAAAGCAATTGGCCGCTCAATCATAGTATCAAGGCAATAGACCTGCCGTTAGGGAATTGCCATAATACAAGAATAATTGCTTGCCAAATAGGCCAGTGCAATTTTCTCCATGCATGCAAAAAATTCGAAGTGGCAAAAGAAAGCCGCGCACCCGCAAAGGCGGAGGCGAGAAATCGTCGGACAATTCAGGCGCATGTCGTGCACCTGCGCCCTTCGCCCCGCCCCGCCCCTCACGGCCGGGAGGGGCGGGGCGAGCGCACGCGTGGGTTTCTCCCTTTTCCCTCTCACCAATAGCTTCAACTAGTTGGAGATAGCTCAGCTATTTAAGTTGGCCTCACTCATTCTAGACTAGCAATGTGGGACTAAAGTCCCCCACCATACCATGCATGTGTGAGTAGTCCTTTGCGATTTATTTGGAATTATTATTTGGGCCAAAGCCCTAAACTTCTAACACTTGCTTGTCCTCGACTAGACGAGACTACCACAACTTGACGATGGCAAGAGCTGACTTCGCTTTTGAACGCCCACCTATCTTTTTTATTCTTGTGTTAGCCTGGTCGGTACGAGTATACGAAGTAAGACTAGATGAGAACGTGTCCGTTACAGTGCCACCGGCGAAGAAAAAAATGTTCTGATTATTCATTCATTCATTGTTGAACTGGGCCGAACACCAGTTGTTAGGAGACTTTGCACTGAATTTTAATAGTGAACCTGGAGCATTGCAATCGGCAGAAAAATATAGACAGATTCAACGGATCGAGATTTGACTGCGGCAGCACCCGAGAAACAACACATGGCAGCCATTAGAGCAACTCCAGCCCAGCATGCAAATTTGGCCCCTATTTTTATCATTTACATGCTGGCCTGTAAAATATAGGGACCCAAATTTGCAACAAAATCCAGCCCAACACCCTATTCTCCCTAAAAAAAGAAAAAAATAACTACTGCTCCAGCCACCAGCGCCTCGCCCGCGCGCCGCCTCCTCAGGCGCGCCGCCTACTCCGGCTCGCTGGTGCGGCGGCGGGAGGGGGTCCCGCGCCTTGCCGCGTCTCGCCCACGCTCGCTCTGCTCCACCACACCACCGTCATTGTCCTCTCCAGCAGCCGGCCACCGGACCAGATCCCGCCCTCGCTCGCTGCTCCTGGAGGCCGGCGCCGCCGTGGACGCCGTCGACAAGAACAAGAACACCGCGCTGCACTACGCTGCCGGATACGGCCGCAAGGACTGTGTCACGCTTCTGCTCGTGAGTGGCGCCGCCGTGTAAGCCGACCGTCCATCCATATTTGCTCCGCCGATCGATTGATTCTGCCGGCAGCCTGACGTACTCTGACATGGATTGCTGGTTGCATGATGCTGTAGAACCTGGACGAGAAGACGCCCATCGACGTGGCAAGCTCAACAATCAGGACAACGTCCTCAAGCTGCTGGAGAAGCACGCCTTCGTATAAACGTTCGCCGCCGGCCTCCTGCTCGATCAAGAGCTCCATCGAGAGCGGGCGGGGCCTGCTTTGGCTAAGGTTGATTTTACTAGTTAATTTCCATGGACAAATGTTCATGTACATCTCTCTGTAGTAAATTTAGAAATGTTCATGTGTACCTCTCTGTATCTCTGCAATTTCATTGGAATCGGTCTAGTCTCAACATTACCTGTACGTGTGTGTGGTGTGACTGTGTGTCAAAAACTGATTTGTCCTGCTTGTTGTTGCATCTGTTCTATCAGAAGTTCAGAACATTTGTTCATCAGAAGTTCAGAACATGTGTGAAGTGTTCCCAAAACTAATGGTCCAGATTCTGTTTATGCTTGGCACATGTGCATCTACCATCTCATTTCAGGCTTACGCTTGAGGCCTTGTTTAGATCCCAAACTTTGCACTTATAAAGTTGGGACTTTGCACTGTAGCGCCACTGTAGCATTTCGTTTGTATTTGGTAAAAATTGTCCAAACATTGATTAATTAGGCTCAAAATGTTCGTCATGCAAAGTACAACCAAACTATGCAATTAGTTTTTGATTTCATCTACATTTAGTACTCTATACATGCGCCGACATTTTGATGTGATGGAGAATCTTCTTTTTGCATAGTGAATTTGGTGAAAAATTTTAGGAACTAAATAAGGCCTGAATACTATAGGTGCAGAACATGCATAAATGGACGGACCATCTCAGGTTACAAAACTTTTTTATATACTGCCTATTCTGTTGTCAAATATGATGCCACACAGCAGCTGTAACCAGAAGTCTATACAGCCAACATCATCTCACTAGTAGGTGTCAAAGCTCAGATTATACATCAACCAACAATCATTATTATTCAGAACCAATCTCCAAGATTCAAATTATACATCAAAGCTCAGATTCTGGACTGCACATCTGTGCTCATGAGCAGCTCTTTGCTGCAGGCATGAAATGCAGAGAACATCCAGGGTTCTCTGATCCTCTCCAACATAATAACTGAAAATGCTGATCTGCAGCAAACTATCTAAACTACACAAGATGGAGGATGCAGTAAACTGACTTCATCTCAAAGACATGATTCCAAATAAAATGTTGTCACAGCCTGATGAAAACGAAATATTGACAGCAGTATATCATGTTTTTTCATGTGCATCACAGACATGATTCCAAATAAAATATTGACAACAGTAACATTGGTTGTACATGTGCATCACAGACACGATTCTAAACAGACATGGTTCTTCACACCAAACCTACACTCCACTCTCGCCACAAGCCATCTCACCTACGCTAGCACTCATCGCCTTCGTAATCTTCGCTCTCTTCGCCTACACTAGCACTACTGTAGTTATGCCTCGCTTGGATGCTCCTTTCCCGCCGGTACTTGGAGTGGCAATCTCCTGATTCAGCAATTCCAAACCATCATCCAATTCCAAAGAACTTGAAGCCCATGGTTGCTGCAAAGAATAAGAGAGGTATTTCATAATGCATAAACCCAGGAAACAAAGAACAATGAAAATAGATATCTCAGCTTTTGAATTCAGTAGACTATGAAAATAGATATCTTTCCTTGACCTTTCTATGATATTATGAAACTGCTACAATTCTCAAGCAAGCAAAAAATTCCAACATCTGGATATAAAAATTCCAACATCTGGATATAAAAATTCTCAAGCAATCAAAGCATGGCCAAGCCATTAACTCTTCCAAAATTCCAACATCACAAGTGCTGCGAAGACATGATATATGATGCCTGCCCAGTTATGTACTTTCAAAGAAACTAGAGAATTCTTTATACAATATAAATAAAAATGCAGCAACAAGCTCTTATTCAGAGCTAACCAGTTCTTAACTTTGGATTGATTATTCAGGAAGCCTATATCTCTCTAATCACCACTATGAATTGCTCAAAAAATGAGCACACATTGACCTTCTAGCAGTGACTATGCAAACCTGTAAATGATTTATGCTTAAGATACAAACCATGTATACTAGCAAATCCACAGCTAATCCACTGAAAATGGACACGCGAGAAGTTCATCAAGGTTAAATAGCACTCCAGACGGATTCATTATGTAGTATTCTAGTTGGCGACACAATCACACACATACATCCTCGTAGAGTAAAAAAAAAGCTATTGTGCTTTTATCGTGGCCAAAATATGCCAGTAGCAAATGCACACAGGTTGGCCATCCAAACCCGTCACAATTTCTGAAAAATAGAAGTGCACCTGCACTTCATCTTGGGTACCACCAGCAAGTGCTACCTGGTTGATCCATCACGGACTGGAAGCAATTTCACACACAACTAACTGAACGAAGAGAAATAAAAGGCTTCAATTTCTCACAGCAACGGCAAAGTGAAGGTGCCCCGAGGCGGAAGGAGCTCTCGAAGAATCCACTATGACGAACTACCATTATTTTTTGGAAGGAACATGAACTTACCAATAGGGCAAGAAGAAGAAACAATCCTCCACGGCCGGACGGATCTCCACTCCACTAAACAGGGGAGTAGGGTGGAGCGGCGCTGCAGCCTGACTCCTCTGGCGATGGCGATGCGGGATGGCGCCGCTCCTCCGGCGTCCCGATCTGCGCGATTCGGGTGGGCTGGCGGCTGGCCCCCGCTCCGAGCCGGCCGGCGCATGAGGGTGGTGCTGGTGCGGTTGTGGTGCCTGATCCAGTAGCACGGATGAAGAGGAGCAGCCAGTGCCACGCCGTCGGATCCAGCAGCACGGGTGAAAGAGGGGCAGGGTGCGGCGCTTGCGAGAAGAGGCGCAGCGGTGGAGGAGCTCTGGCCGCGGCGGTGGGCAGGAACGCGTCGCGGGCGGGGTCGGGTGAGAGGATAGGGTCCTCCGATTGCTGGGGACTTGAAACTTAAATTCGGAAGTCATCTTAAAATGCCAGCCTAAATAGAAGCTTTATCAGAGTGAAATTTTTTTTCTCGAGTCCCTAAAATCAGAACAGGGATCTAGTGGGGGCTTGGGCTAGAGTTGCTCTTGGAGTTTTCAAAACCAAAAGGTTGCTTCACATAAACTTCCTCCTTAATGTATCCGTTTAGAAAAGCATTTTTCACATCCATTTGATACAGCTTGAACCCCTTCGAAGCTGCAAAAACTAGGAGAATTCTAATGGCTTCTAAGCGGGCAACAGGGGCAAAGGTTTCCTCAAAATCTATCCCCTCCTT
>DXKC01009585.1:0-10139 GCA_031170775.1 Cymbopogon citratus
AGGAAGTTAAGTATGATAAGCAAGAGCACTGTGCTAAATCCAAATGCAGAGGCATTTGTTCCTTCATCCCTTAGATCTGTCAATGATGCCCCCAAGAGATCAGATGCAACTATGGTTATCTCAGGGCCATCTAAAGAATCCAGCACAGACAAGCCAGAATCCATTTTACGAAGTAACTCCGATGAAGAAGCACATCAGTACTGGCAGCAACAGCTACCTGATGACATTACCCCTGATTTCAAAGTCCTGGGACAAGATGAAAGTCCTGGATCTGACAGTCTATCACTCACTGGCCTGTCCATAAATGATGACATTGGCACATCAATATTTTCTCCAAACCAGACACTGAGCATGCAACACCGTGCTTCACCTTTTATCAGGGACAAACTGAGTGCACGCCCAAAGATTAACTTGTCTGGCCCAACTTATATGGATGAAAGGTCCCAAACCACAATTTTGAGTCCAACTGCAGGTTCCATGAGCCCAAATGCTGCTCCATGGGTGAAGACTCTGAGGAATGGGGGACATTATAACACAAGCAGAAGGGATGCCAGTCATTACAATGGAGATTCTAGCATTGGTATGGTGATGGTTTGTAAGTTTTTCTTTCATTAGGTTACGGTCCTTTAGGCCTAAGATTTTTCCTTAAAATTTCAGGAGCTTCATTGCACAACCTTACTGATGTGTATCATGGAAGCAGGCGCAGCTTAAGCTCGACTATGGATATCATGAGTCAGCTGGAGGTCTGTCCTCATTTATGAACTATGCTATTTGTCTAAAGTTGTTTTGTCCCATGTGGCCATGTTTCTCGTTTATCCACTATGCCGTTTGTATCAAATTCTTCTTTTCAAAGTTGCACACCTACTGTCCTTATAGTGGACCTGATGACTTTACTATCTATGCGAAAGATCAGCTTAAAGAGAAGCTACTGTGTGCCTAATGTATCAGCTCACTAACCAGTTCTATATTGGATGATTGATCTGAAATTCAAAGCATTGTTTAAATTATGAATTTTTGTTTTTAAATTTTCAAGAACACTGTAAACTGGTTTATTTTAGTGCAGATTGATTGTACATACATTCATACTGTCGGATCTATGTTCAGGCAGTAGCTTAGATGTAGGAAATTGCTTATCTCTAGACTGAGCTGAACTCCCCCGTCACTCTCTTCAGGTCAATCTATTCACTATGACTCCATATACTCCGATTTGATTCTACTTTTGAGCAATAATGAAACAATTCTTCCTTTGATCTTCCTTCTGCTAACAAAATCGCATGCGCCATGCTTGCACAAGATTTTAGTATACTTTCGAGCATGCTACATGGAAATGGCTATTGTATTTGTTTACTGCATGAATTCTTCTACATATATTTGCTAAGTATTACTGTGTACCTAATAACAGAGTAAAGTTGATGGACGACTCAGTCAGAACCTCAGGTCACTGTCATTTGGAAATTCAAGTCCTCCATCACCAGCATCATATGCCCAAAATGGTCTTGGAAACTATAGTAACGAAGCTTTTGGTCTGCCAAACAGTCCATATAGAACTCATTCAGCTATACTCGCAGATGATATTGTTTCACCTTCAGCTGGACGTGAACACATATCCCTCGATGTTCCTAGAGGAAGGTACAAGACGACTAGTTTGCCTGTTCCTGGTCTTGGTTCAAGCAGAGGTTCTCAGCTGTTGGGTGGCTCATATAATGGAAATCATGATATGATCTCAACCAATACCCTTCAAAACATGGCTGGAATTCAGACAGGACCAGCTTGGCTTGAAAGTGATGCTGCGGGTAGTGCTCTTGAATTACAATACACTTTTTATGATATGCTAGTAAATGTGCGTGGCATGCATGTTTCCTTATGGTTTGAACTTGTTTGTGATGACAGCAAGCGCTTATTTGGAATCAAAGGATGAAGTTCATGATTTTGCAAGCCTGCGACATGCAGTTCTTGAACAGGTAGATAAACCACTTTGAGATACTGAACTATTCAAACATTTCAAGCAAAAAATATTGTCTGTGCTGTTTTTAGTATCACTGCTCTGTAACTGTAAGTGAATGCAATCGTACTATGTCAATAGGAGCAGGCATTTTAAATTTTGTAGATAATTGAGGCTGGTAGTTGATCCACATTCTGTTTAACATTAACTTCAATTGCTTTGATATCACAAATTCTCACTCTCAGTTCAATTACGATCAACCCCTTTTCTGTTATAGAAAATGGTTCTAATGCTGAAAACAGTGATATTTGTTGTGACATAGTAACATTATGAATTACTGGAAAACTAGAGTTGACTAATGGTTCTTGGTAAATAGAACAGATCCACCATCAGTGTTGCTCACCTTTTTTCATTACAATTGTGATCACCTTCAATTGTATGTTAGACAAAATAAACATACTTGGCATTGTGATCTGTAGCTATACTTTTGGACTGATTTGGTATGGTTCACATGGATATCTCATTCTTTTAGACAGCGTCCCTAGTTTTTGGTATTGGCCATCAACTCTAACTTTCATTCCTTGTGCACTTCTTCTATCAATTTCTCAGTTAATTGCTGTTAAGTGGTACCGGAATAGACATGTTTGCCACTTCCCTGTGTACATCATGTAGTAAAATTTACATATATGGCTATTTTGGACTATGTATGATGCCATGCACAGAAGCTAAAATGTAGTCTCTCACACCATTTCTAATGAAGTGCATACATCAGTACAAGCAATGTTCGGTGCAATAATAGATAGCTTCACAAACATAGGTATTAAAGCATTTGTCCACACCAAGCATACTTCTGAATAATGAAATGGTATTTATTCTCTGCAGTTAAGAAAATGACTGTTTTTCATGCTCAAACAACTCAGTCTGAATAATTTTCATATCCAACATGTTATATTCTCAACCAAGAATGTATTTTCGACCAAGCTATTATTATAAAACAAGGAACTGACTGGAGCCCAAACTATTCTCAAAGAAGGAAATTTACTAGGTCTTTCAGATCCAAGAGGGAGAGAGAGAGGGAATCCGGGTCTCACCTGCACCGCGTGGTCCAGCGGCATGGAGGGGGGGTCCTCGGTATGGATCAGATGCGGTATGCGAACAGCGCCAGCTTGGAGGGAGCTGTCGGCATCGGTTGCGGACAGTGTCGTCCTGGACTAAATCTGTGATCCGGGTCTCACCTGCACCGGCGGCATGGAGGGGGTCCTCGATGTGGGCCAGAAGCGGTATGCGGGCGGCGCGAGCTTGGTGGGGAGCTTTCGGCATCGGCAGCGGACAGCGTCTGCCAGGACTAGATATGCGACATCAGAGGGGGAGCTCCGTCGCTTGGGGAGGGGCGTGGGTGGTGAGAATTGGCTGTGATGGCCGGCCAGCGCAGTTAGGCTGGGGACGGGCGGCATGACCAGCGCATGCTGGCTGGGGACAGGGCAACGGGCGGTGTGTGATTATGTCAGCACTGCGGGTTGCGGTCTTGTGGTCTGTGGATGGGGAGTCCCATGGGGGCATTCTGGTCAAATCATACAAACACAACATTTTGACGTAAACGACAGAAGAAGTGGCAAATAAGGAATAGAAGTTACACTTGATGACAGATAAGGAACCAAAAATTATTCAGTGGTAAATAGAGCACCAAGTCATCGTCCGATGGCAGATAAGGAATTTTTTTTTTATGGTGATGGAAGAATAATTCTCAGATACCACCTAGCTTAGTATATTATTAATTCCAGTTTTGATGATATTTTTTCACTATCTATAGCATGCTTCTAAAAATATGTCCTCAGTTATGAGCATTCTTGATCCAATCATTTAGAGCTGTTCTCTATATGCCGAAAAATTTAGCAGGATCGACAGGCTTTTCTGATGGGCAACAACCCTTTAACAAAGGATCTAACATTGAAGGAGCTATACAGTATACAAAGCAGGTTGGCTCAGGAGAAGGCTAGAGAAACAACTTACCGACAAAGGTCAGATATAAAATTTCTTCTTGGAACACTATTTATAATGCTTTTTTCTGTGGGCGTCCAAATACTGAACTGAGCTTAATTGGTGGCAAATGAGCATGTAACTCAGTCCCAGTAGCCAGTGATCGATAGTTTGATACAAAGATTTTGTAGTGTGAATGGTATCTATTTGGCTGCGAACCATTTTGTTGTGTTTATTTTTCAGTTCCAATGATAATACACAATACGACAATGATGGTTGGCATATATAGTTTTCAAATTCGGTATAAATTTGCAAGGATGTGTGGATGGTATTGCAGCTTCCAAGTTACAAGGTTGTTAGCACACTGGCCAAGTCACTTGTGTCTATTGAATTGTGACTTTCTTGTAGACCATAGTGACCAGCAGGTGTCATGTTCTATGAGGGTCCAACTGTGGTAACTGCTACTTCCCCTGATAAAAAATATAAGTTCGTTCGTTAGGAACATGGACATGGGTCTCTCATATGGTATCTATTTGGCTGCGAACCATTTTGTTGTGTTTATTTTCCAGTTCCAATGATAATACACAATACGACAATGATGGTTGGCATATATAATTTTCAAATTCGGTATAAATTTGCAAGGATGTGTGGATGGTATTGCAGCTTCCAAGTTACGAGGTTGTTAGCACACTGGCCAAGTCACTTGTGTCTATTGAATTGTGACTTTCTTGTAGACCATAGTGACCAGCAGGTGTCATGTTCTATGAGGGTCCAACTGTGGTAACTGCTACTTCCCCTGATAAAAAAATATAAGTTCGTTAGGAACATGGACATGGTTTCTCATATGACACTGACTAAAAATAAAGAATCTTAAATGAAAAAGTTATTTGTTATATTTTTTAAAAAATATGGATATACAGACTTTTTTTTTTACTATGTTGACTTAAAATTTGTGATTGGAGGAAGGCCCGTCCAACATGATTTCATTTATCCACATGAGATGTTTAGTACTGCACGGAAGCTAATACATTTGTTTCCAACAGATTCCAAATGCCAGAGTTGCAAGGCCTCATCCAGGAGCCAAATCCTCCAATTGATCTCTGCGGTCTTCACATCAGCGAGGCGATACACGTCCTGAACTACGAGCTCAACAATCGAAGAAAGATTGTGAGATCCACTGGTCGCCGACTCCAGGCTATGATAATATCAAGCGCCCGCACCCCAGCAAGGCTGACAGCCGCCGTTGAGCAGTACCTCATGGAACACGGCCTTCAGTACACGCAGGTGCAACCAGGCCTGTTCCGTGTCCTGCTCTAGTGATTGAACTGGCCTAGCTGTTGTTCACAACTGGATCAGATGAAAAGAGAAGAAAAAAAAAAGTTGACTTGTACTTTTGTATATGGCAGAGATGGCTAGCAGGATAGAAGCGTTAAGATAGTTCATGTAACATTCATATATCAGGCTTTTTGTTGGCAAATGTATACATGTTAACATTTGCGAATTTAGGGAATATTCTCGTTCAGTCTTTGGTGCTGGTGGATGCATAAGGGGATAGCATCTGCACAATCATATTCTCGTTCACAATCTTTGGTGCTGGTGGATGCATAAGTTCCTTTGATGCTGGTGGATTCAAATTGTGCGTAATACCTGGTCGAAGCACAAGTTTTTCACAATTTTGCTGATGGTGTGTTCAAAACTTCAAATTGTGCGTAGTGACGTTATGCTTTGCTCCCAACCTCAAATTCTCAAAGTATGTATGGCGGAACTAAATCTTATGTGCTGTATTTACAGGGAGATGACTTTTGGTGGATTACGGTTTAGGTTCCAGACAAACTCGAACACCATCATAAATGGTTATTGGTATCGGCGACATGAATTGCAATAGCTCGGCCATGCAAACATAGTTAGCAACACAAAACCAAAATGTACCAAATTTAATCAACCACAGAAAGATATGAAACGAGTACATCAAGAGGGGGCTTGTTTTCAGTGTTAGGCATGAAATGGTACACTCAGTTCCTTTGGGACTATGAAACTAAATGACAGTGCCCAAGCACAATGGCACGGCCCAGTGTGTGGAGCGCTGACATGTCGAACATATGACAGATCAGTCTCGTTCACTAATTGCCGTCAGGTGATGATCGATCTCCTCTGTTGTGAGAGCTCTGAAAACACGGTCTTCTTTTCTCACAACACCGACTTCGATCTCAGTGGCCTTGAAATCTTCCTGAAGAACTGATTGCAATGCAGATATTGCAATCTGAAAAACATTGGGCACAAGTTAGTATATGATACCACAACTTCTATGCATTTTTGAAAATAGAGAAGTGAATGTAGTGGCAGAAACCATGGCACATACGCATTAGTTAGCTGCATTAACACCACAATAAGCAACAAAGCTAAGGAACTAACCATATTGACAAAACCATATACACTTTTCGATAACTAGCCTGGTGCGGCAGTATAACATTGTAAACAAGTAGAGCTTTGTGGCTGTTTGAACCAAAAGACATGCAACATTACCTGAACAGTTTCGTCATAGGTGAATTTCGGGTCATCCTTCATTTTCTTCTCCAGAAAATTTATTGCTTCCTGCTCCTTGAGCCCGGCACTAGTTGCCTGGAGAAAAAATACACATAAATTATTTAATTCTCAACATATAAGAGTATTATTCAGAGAGAAACTAGAGATTCAGCAGAAATTTATCTAGAAGAAAGGTGGCATCTGAAGCAGAACAAAATAGGCATATACCTTATGTCCAAAGAAGTGACCAGCAGGGTCGCACTTGAATAGTTGGGCATTTTTCTCTTCGTCGTAGCCCAAGACCATAGCAACTAAGAATGATAGCAAAGAAGATGAACATGATGGCAATAAGCCATAAGCTAACTTAACACTATAACATCACAGTTGAATTAACAGAAACTTGATGGAATAGCAAATGTTTTTGTGTGATGATACTAACCTACTCCAAGGGGTCTCATGTATGCATGCTGTGTGTAAACTTGAGCTTTGTCAGCAATCCTGAAACATAAATCCGATAAGTAGTGTATATATACATATGCTTGCCACTGCTTAGTTATATATGCACAAAGCCCATTATCAAATCGAGAGCCTAATAAACAAGAAAAGGCTCAATACCATTTTGCTAACACATCAACTGGCATCTCGTAGCCCCATTTGAAACGAAACTCAGCTGCTTCGTTCCTTGCTTGGGCAACCAATGACCTTGCATCAGCTGTGAATAAAATAACAACATACTCATTACTGGTAATGGTCAAGATGTTTTTTTTGGCTTATTGCATAATTAAATAGTGCAAAATGTGAAAACAGCAATGTTGTAACCAGTGCCCAATGTGAATTAATGGACACCCTTGAGGAAGAATAGAATGACAGATCAATTGTGATTTTTGGAAGTGCACTACTTTTTGTCATATAT
Organism: Cymbopogon citratus; assembly: GCA_031170775.1. Taxonomy (NCBI): domain Eukaryota; kingdom Viridiplantae; phylum Streptophyta; class Magnoliopsida; order Poales; family Poaceae; genus Cymbopogon; species Cymbopogon citratus. The sequence goes on from DXKC01009585.1 coordinate 7,356, forward strand.
ATTCCTATGGAAAGAATAAACAAATGAGGCATGACATCTGTTGCCCTTGATTACCATGTGACTGAATATTACAGAATCATCATAACACAAAACTCTTGTCCAAAATCTCAAACTAGCAGTATCCTACGAAACTGAAAAGCCTTGAATTCATTTGTTGAGGTTCAACCTTATGATGGTTCATGATGAATGAAGCTCTAAATACTTGAGATTTTGATCATCATCCACCAGAGACAGAGATACAGCTTAATTCAATCAAACAAACATCAACGATGGGAAAAACTCCACTAAAAATAAATCCACAATTATGTTGTCCTATTCTATTAGGTGCCAGCAATATCATTAGCCAATTTCCACTTAACTATCACAAAGTTGATATCTACAACCTGCAATTCAACTAAAAGGGGGCAACTCTTCATAGCCTACAGCATCTAAAACAATATGCCATCCATAATATCACTACCACATAAATAATGATGTGCACCAAAGCAAAATAACGCAATACCTGTAAGGCCAGTGGCAAGCAATCCGACAAACTTGGTGATCGGGAACAGGTGTGTCACGCTCGCCTGATCCAGCAACTTGTCCTGCACGCACAACACATTGGTCAGGCGACGCAAAACAGCCAATCCAGCCAGTGACACACATAAAGCTACAATCTTTGGGGTAGCGAAACAAAAAGGGTCAGCCGCGCCGCCCCGATCGATGGCGGCGGGCGTCGCCGAGCAACTCACCGGCACTTTCTTCTGGGTGACGACGACGACGCAGTCCAAGCCGCGGACGCCGATCGACGTGAGGCCCGACGACTTCACCGCCTTGAACGCGTACTCTGCGCACACGGAACCGCACAGGTCAGATGGGCTACAAGCCGGCCTCAGATCTAAGAAGCGACGTCTGGAGGGAGAGAAAAAAGGCTAGGGTTTTGAGCGGGAGGCACTCACCGACTTGGTACAGGCGTCCCTCAGGGGAGAAGATGGTGATGTGGCGGTCGTAGCCCGCGCCCGTGCCGCGGCTCATCTCGCCGGCCGCCGGAAGATCTCGCCGGAGCTGGACGTGGTTCGCGAGCTCGGTGTGTCTGTGTGCGCTTGGGGGGACCTTGACCTCGGGCACACGACTGACTATATGAGAAGCCGCCGAGGCTCCCTCATCTTATTCCGCAAGAAGAAGAGAAGATAGCCCGTTCGGGCCCGGGCCCGACTATTTCACCTCGATGGGATCCGGGTCCGACCCGGGTTTTGGCAGCACGGGCCCCCATCACACGAGCCCCCTCGGATCAGAATTGGGCCGTTAACGGATGGAGCGCCAGCGAGCCCGCCGCCAGGCAGGCGCCCAGAAAATGAATCTACAACTCTTCCAGTTGCAGCTTGAGAGCCATTCTGACCTCACTTACTTTTTTTCTTTTTTGAGATTGCCTACGATGATCTGGACAGGAGGAGGACAGAGACCTGTGGCCAGGTTTGTCACACGCCATCGTTCATCTTTCTTTACTCGACTCTCGGTGCATCCGTCCCTCCATTTTTTATCTTAATTTTGTGTGCTTTGGATATACCACGCGTTTCCCATAAACGGGATAGATCTTCCTCGATGGCAACAAGTTTTTGCTTCCAGTGAAGGCAAAGTCGCGAATGTACGTGTGCTCTCTAAAAGTGCACCTTGTTTGCTGGACGCAGCACTGACCATGAGCTTCTTCTGTTGAGGTGTACCCGGATGCAGTCTTCAGCCAGATTTTCTTCAGATGTGACCACGTGGCCAAAGTTTGTATTGCGTCGTACTCGTACCCCAATATATACACTTGCATCATCCATGCGCTTGCTGTCAAGCCCAGTCGTTCACCTACCGCCTACATTTGTCCGAGCTTCTTACACAAGAGATTAGAGCTAGCACTCGCAACCATGGGGGTACGCAGGCGTTGTTTCTGAACTTGCTATGGGCTATGGCTGAACGATTAGGTGATTTAATTCTTGCTGCTGCGGCGAATGCAGGTTCTCAACTGGATGCAGACCAAGCTTCATGGATCGCATCGCAGCAGCAGCAGATCTGCGGAATTCAGCGCAGGCACGGCTCGGCGTAAGTGACGGACATGCTGTGATATGATGGCACCGAATATAAAATGGCTCTGTTCGGCTGGTGGCAAAGTTTCTGCTCGGCTGGCTGGTGCCGCTGTAGCTTTGGCATAGTAAAATTTCAGCCCAAATCTGCCCATATCTGATAAGCCGAACAGGCCCAATGTTCTAAATTTTTCAGCGTGACTCGTCTCATTAGCCGAAAGGCTGAAACGGCATTCTTTCTTGTGCTGCAGCTGCTGACGCTTCCAGTGGACTTCGTCAGCTCAGCGACGGCTGGACCACGGCGATGCTGTCGATCGGGACGAGGGAAGAAGGGAGCAGAGTGAAGAGCTGTGGGCGTCTGGACGAGCTCAGCAAGGTGCAGGAGGAGCTGAAATCGATCGCCGGAGCCAGAAAAGCCGCCACAGCCGGTGAATTGGGCAGGGTAAATCACCTGCAGCTGGAGCGGTTCCTGAGCTGTTCTTCCACCTCTAGGAACGGGCCAAGATCGTTCAGGGCACTTGCAACAAGGGCCTTCGGAGGTTTCCGGCCCAGGCCAAGCTTCAGGGAAACTGTACCCGAAATGAGATTTGACGAGGTGCTATAGAGTTCAGCTTGTATTCAGATTTCAGAACTCAGAATACATCGTTATACTCACGCATGGCTTCCCTGTTTGACAGATTGTCTGGGGTTTGCTTCTCAAGAAGGCGCACCCTGAAAACCCAGCATTCTCTGATACTTC
>DXKC01009586.1:0-10122 GCA_031170775.1 Cymbopogon citratus
CGTACCCCGGACGGCCGATGATGGCGTGGTAAGAGCCGTGGAACGCCACCACCTCGAAGGTGAGGGTCTCCTTCCTGAAGTTGGCCAGGGTACCGAAGCAGACGGGGAGGTCGATGCGGCTAACTGGCAGGGCCTTCTTTCCTGGTACTATCCCCTGGAAGCCTCCGGCGCTGGGCTGCTGCTGCGACCTCTAGACACCCAAGAGGTCGAGTGTCTCGAGGTAGATGATGTTCAGGCTGCTGCCCCCATCCATGAGTACCTTCGAGAGGACGGGTGTTGATGAAGAGTGGGTCGACGACGAGCGGGTAGGCCCTAGGATTGACGACGTGGTCCGGATGGTCACCATGGTCGAACATGATGGGCGCATCAGACCAGTTGAGGTAGTGTGGAGTGGCGACTCGGATGGAGAAGACCTCTCTACGCTCCCTTTTGCGCTGTCGAGGCATGAGGTTGGTCGTGGGGCCCCCGTAAATCATGTAGCAGTCATAGATGGGGGGAACCCTTCTTCCTCTCGCTCCTCGTCCTTGTCGCTGCCTCCCTTGTGGCCACCTTGCTCCTTCTTCTCGCCCTCATTTTTGATGCCGAGGCGCTCGAAGTGATTCCGCAGCATGCGGCAGTCTTTGAGCTTGTGGTTTGCCACTCCCCTATGGTAAGGGCAGGGTTCCTCGAGCATCTTGTCGAAGACGGCTCCCTCGGGTGGGCCTCGAGGCCTTTTGCATTCGGCCGCAGCGACGAGGTCGTCACCCACAGCCTCGCGCTTGCCCTGCTGGCCCTTCTTCTTGTTCTTGTTCTTGTTCTTGCTATTCTTCTTGGCCCCCTGGCGCGAGGTCTCGGCCTCATTGCTGAGGTTCTTGTTCTGGCTTCCTCCGAAGAAAGCTCCCACCATCTCCTCGCCTGCCGCGTAATTTGTGACAATGTCCATCAGCTCGTCGGTGGTCTTAGGCATCGAGCGCCCAAGTTCTCGGACCAGCTCTCGATCGGTGGTGGCGGTGACGAACGCCGTGATGACATCCTCATCGGAGACGTGGGAAAGCTCGGTGCGCTTCTTCGAGAAACGCTTCTGGAAAGCACGGATGCTCTCGTTGGGCTTCTGTCGGAGGTTGCGGAGCTCCCAGGAGTTGCCTAGGCACTCGTAAGTGCCCTTGAAGTTCCCTTCGAAGATGCGCACGAGGTCGGACCATTCATAGATCTGATCCGAGGGGAGGTCCTCGAGCCATCGCCGCGCAGTGTCGGAGATGTAGAGGGGGAGCTGACGGATAATCGCAAGGTCATCGTGCGCCCCTCCCATCTGACATGCCAGGCGGAAATTGGCTAACCAAACCGTAGGTTTGGTTTTGCCATTGTATTTGGTCAGGCTCATGGGGGGTCGGAACCCTCTAGGCATCGCAGCCCGTCGGATTTGTCGCTGAAAGCTCGGGGGCTCGGAGGCTCAGGAGAGCGGCGCCGGTCCTCATCACTGTCATACCGGCCACCCCTGTGGGCGCTGTATCCTCGGGCCTCGGATTTGTCGTTGATGTCGTACTGGGTGTCCCGTGGTTCTTGATTGTCTTTTAGACGATATTTGGCGGGTGTTCTGTTCTTGGCGCCTGGTGTCGCCCCTTGGTGGACCGATGCCTCCCTCTCATGTCGACAGGGTTTGACCGGCATGGCTGTGGTAGCCTCTCGACACCTCGAGGCTGAGCTCTCGGCTTGCTGAACCGCCGCCACCTTGAGGAGACCCTGGACCTGATCCAGGAAACGCCGAGCGTCGGGGTTCGACGGCTCCGGCATCTGCTGCAGCAGCATGGTTGCTGCCATGATGTTCTAGCTGGCTCGATTGAAGGGGGCCGGTGCAGGGGGCTCCTCTTCAATGATCTGCTTGTATACCTTTCGAGCTTTTTCTCGAGCCCCTCCTCCCAGTGCGCGTGCACGCTCTTGTTCTAGGGTCTCTTGGAGCTTGCGGAGGATCTCGCGATCAGCGTCCATCTTGGCTGCCATCTCTTGAACTTGCGCTAGCTGCGCGTCTCACTCGTCCACGTGGGGTTGCCGGTCTCGAAGCACAACTGGTGGTGTCTCTTTGGCGTCGATAGCCTCCCGTGCGGCGACGGCTTTGCCGTTTGTTGTTTCATCGCGGGCCTCATCGTTTGAGCCAACGTCCCCATCAATGTGAAGGCACTCACGGGTGGGATTCCAGTGATCCGAGTCGGAGTCGCCATGAGTGAGGTAGAGATTGGGGAGTTCACCACGAGCATGGGCCTCATCTGCCAGCTGCTGTCGGAGTGTGCCAATGGCGTACCTCTGGGGGCCCGGAGCTCGCAGGAAGCCCAGGCCCACAGTGGCAGAGAAGACTGGCTCGAGGTTAACCATCGCTCGAACGAGGGCGCGGGGCGCTCTTCGTCTGTGCTCATGGCTGATCTGATGGTGGTGGTAAACGTCCGAGTGGCGTTGTCGAGGCCGAATGGGAACATCCGGCGGCGCTCGAACAACCCGTGCGGAAGAAAGTTTGGCGGTGAGAGGAGCGTGCGTGCTGGGGGAGCCTCGCCAGGCTCCCTCAGTGAGCGCATGGCGAAAACGAAGTCAGGATCCGAGTCAAGGCCCGCTAGCTCACGCCTAGTCCCTGAGCGAGGATTGGACGAGTCCCCGTGGGCGCTCGCGTCTCCTGCCAGAAAAAGGGAGTAAGCCGCGGGTGCGGACTTGACTGCGGACGAGAGGAGCCCTGCTGACCCCTCCCCCTCAGAGCTCAGGTCAGACGAATCCCCGGCGGAGGGACTGTCTCTACCGAGTATGAGTGGGGGGTACTCTGCGGGCACCATCCCGGGCGAATGTTGACGATGATGATGATGATGCCGGCGACGCCTCCTCGCGTGGTGACCTGGCCGGCGAGTTCCCCTGGTCGACCGCAGGGGCTCGATGTGACCTCCACCGAGAGCAGAGACATATCGTAGCCATGGCCGAGGGACACGAACTCCATGCTTCCGAATCAGAGGATCATCCCACGTGGAAGTGATAATGATGAGTCTGCCATCCGGAAAAAAATGGCGGAAAATCGATGTTACATGCGTACCCCTACCTGGCGCGCCAACTGTCAGTGTTTCGTCCCTGGGAGGCTACACCAACGAGTGAATTTGTATTGCGTGCTCCCTAATCCGGATGGTGATGCAAGAAGAACACGAGATTTATCCTGGTTCGGGCAAAAGAAGGCCCTACGTCCAGCGGGGGAGGATGATCTTTGTTATCTTGCACCGAAGTGCTCGTATAGGGGAGAATACAAGCAGAAGTGCGACGGCCTGAGCTGCAGGCATGATGCTATGCCTTATGCGATCGGCTTGCCCGCGTGCATGCTTCTGTTGCCCCTGCCCTATACTACTCCCTGGCGTCCCCTTTTATAGGCGAAGGGGAGACACAGGGTTACACGATTTCTAGGGCGTGCGTACGCTGACGACTTTGGCAGTAGAGGCTGGTCAAGTTGATGCTCCTGTAGCGATGTGGCTGGACGTAATGTCGCCGTACTCTGCATACGTGGGATGACGCCCTCGAGGCCCGTTGCCGAGCCGGTGTCTATCCCTGCACGTGCGGCTCCTGTGCTGTCGCGTCGGGAGTTGGTGGAATTCTTGACTGGCTGTTGTGCTCGAGGGGGGGTCGAGGAGCTCGAGGCCCTGGACGGTATGGGCGTCCACGGGTAACACGGAGTAGCCGTTGACTCTCATGTCTCGAGGGGGTGCCTGATGGGGTACAGTGCTTGAAGTAGGTGAAACAGTACCGTTTGATCCCCTCAAATCCTGGGTTTGGGCGGTAAAAGGTAAATTTGACCAGTGTACCGTGTACTGTAATAACCGCTGTTGCCATGTGCTCAGATGGGAGCAGGTGGAGGCATTAAATGCGCCTGGGAGACCGCGCAGGGAGCAGACAGTCGAGAGGCTCGTTCGCCGGAAGGATTTCCGTAATCGAGGGGGCCTCGTTCAGCGAGATATCTCCGTACTCGAGGGGTGTCTCGAGCCGGGCTTCTGCGTGAATCTGCCCACAGATGTTCGCGGTATGGGTCTGTGCCTTTTTTGGGACCGTCGAGACCCGTTCGTGGGCCGGCCCATTAGACGTGTCGGCGGTGTGTTTGTCTCGAGGGGGGTTTTCTCAGGGAGGTTTTTATGTGGATCGGCCTCCTTGATCCCTGGGTTAGGGTACCCCTTATCCAGGTACCCGACAGGATCGATCAGGTTGCTAACTGTTCAGATTTGCTATGATATATGTAAAACACACATTTCTGACAAATCTGAACCCTCCCATCTAAAAGTTCAGACCATCCTGCAGAAAATAGGAATTCTGGAGTTCAGGCAAAGTCCTGGAAGTATGCTAATGTCAAACTATCAAGATGAAACACACAATTCTTGAACCAATTGGGGCTCAATCGATAAATTTTTTTCCGAGGAAATTCATTCCTGCTGCTCAATAAAACAGTTCAGCCATAGCCTTCATCATTTTTCTACTATAACATTTTTCCCCACAGGTGGCCTTCATTTAAGTTCGTGATGCCATAGCGAATCCCTAGCTAGTCTATCACTGACAACTGTCTGCAATATACAGCTGGAGGAGGAGTTTGGGGCATATCAACATGCTTCCCACAGAAGCCATTACACCATCTACAGCTGCAAAGTGCAAACCAATACTGTTAAATGGTGATGCCATAGCGAATCCCTAGCTAGTCTATCACTGACAACTGTCTGCAATATACAGCTGGTAAATGCTAGACCTAACCATTTGTCAAAGTATTTTGCAACAAAAGAACTCAGGAAACCGGCTCGTAGCCCTCCATGGTACTCAAATCCTTCCGGTTTCAAAATCCTGAAACTAGAAAGGAATCAAACACCTGAAACAGATACCTACCTAGCATGCGTACTCGACAGTTAGGGACAGTGCCGGCCCTAGGGGAGGGGCACCGAGTGCGACGGCCGAGGGCCCAGACGAGGGAGGGGCCCAATCGGAAGTAGACAATCCCCAAACCCTACAGTCCAAAGTCAATTAGCAAACTTTAGCCTCTTGTTCTTTTTATCCAAAATAATTTGTATGTTCAACCGATTAGTTTATCAGATCGAGTCCAAGCCCTAGGTATTTTTTCTTTGTTTGATTTTTAATTCAAATTAATCATTTGTATTGTATTTGTGACTTCTGGTACTCTCATCTAATTTAGGTGTTAGAATTTTAGAAGGTTGCCGGGTGTTAGAATTTTAGAAAGTTACCAAACGTCGGGGCTGTGAAAAAAAAGACAAGAAAATCAATTTGTTAAATAATAAAAAGATTCTATTAGATTTGTTATTAGATTTGCTATTTTGCAAGTAAAATCAGCTTCTATTTAATTATATATCATATGATATATAGTAAGATTCTATACATGGTCTTAAGGGGCAGTGGCGACGAGTTCGCCAGAGGGCCCTCAAAATCCTAGGGCCGGCACTGGTTAGGGATGATTTGGCACCCCTAGCCGTGGCAGATTGTTTCAGGCTTGGGCTGATTGTTGTTGTTTCTTGGCTGAATAGCATTGCGGTGGTATCTGTTCTTGGATCTCTCTAGCACTCCTTGTTGGATCTTGGCAATGAGGGCAGCCTTATCCACAGTAGTAGGCATATGAGGTTCCATTGTGGCTCTGATGTCATCTTTGAGCCCACTGATGTAATGTGTAGTGAAAAACATGTCATCATAATGACAATTGTGCATGGTAATATCAAACTTGAGACCTTGGAAGGTAGCAGTATAATCCTCAACAGAACTTGTCTGCTTCAGAGCTAGTAACTCTGCCATGGCAGTCCTGAAGTCATCAGCCCCAAACTCCTCCTCCAGTACTGCACAGAATGCATTCCAAGAACCCAATGTGTGGTTCTGCTTGTATGTCTGCCACCATTTAGCAGCATTACCTTCCAGGTGCAGTGTGGCAGCTGTTATCCACATACCCTAAGGTAGCTGATAGAGATCAAAATACTTGTGACACTCATCCTTCCAAATCCTTGGGTTAGTGCCATCAAGTGTGGCAGCTGTTATCCACATGCCAAGGAACAGCTTCTTTCAAGGACCTATGGGACCTCGATCGAACACCTGTAGGGCGTAGACTGAGTTCAACCTGCCAACCACATTTACGAATCGCGATCACAGCCGACGGAGCTCGAGCGTGTCGCCGATGTGTTGGTGGTTGCCGGTGGTTGATTTGCTGGCAGTTTGGGTGGTGGCGGTGGTGATGGTGGTCAACAACGCTGGATCAGTGGATCCGCGTTGGGAAGGTGGAAGATAACTCCTGCGCGCGATGAAGGGCGGCGAACGCCCATCACCCACGCGCCCGAGGATGTAAGGTCTTTGATACCACTTGGCACCCCCGGCCGGCCGCGGCGGATGCGGATCGCCGGCGACGTGAGCAGCAAGGAGAAATAGCAGACGACGAGGAACGCCGGTGTCTCAATATTATTATTCCTGTGGGTCCCAAATGACAGACTAATACATGAAAACGTAAATAGATATAATTACGCCTCCTCTCTTGGAATACGCTATGTCCTGCTATGTGCTTCAGCCTTCAGTATCCGGGTTGACATGATCTGATCTTTCGCAGAGTGCAGAGATTCTAGGGCGTAAGATCAACGCCTGAGAAAGAAGTGAGCACAGATTGCGCAGTAGCTGACTTCATCATGATCAGAAAATTACATTCTCAGCTAGTATATGCAGAACAGCAGAGCAAAGAATCACTGACTCCCTGTGCTCATCATGACCACTGACTCAGATTCTAAGCATATACAACAGACTTGAGTACAAATCGCAAAGGCGTTACATCACTCATCGTGTGGAATGAAAGGGAGGATGCAAAGAAATAGTTTTTGTTCTTACATCAGAGTTCTCATAAATGAGCTGGAAATTATATATAGTTCTGTTGTACTTGACAGAAACATTAGAAAAGATTATAATTGAGCAAATTATCCCTCTTAGTATAAAGCAGAGTAGTAAATTAATTAGGTAGTAAAGGAATATACAACAGCATCTGCCAGTAGATTCGGGATTAGAGTAGCAGCAGTTGTACACTGGTACTGGCTTTCTTTCTGGTATTGCAGAGCTGTGCACTGGTGAATGACGGTATTCTTGACTTGCTTGCACAGGTACAGTGACTAGTAGCATAAAAAGATCAGAACCGACGATATTTTGTATATCAATCGTATGGTGAAGTCTCTTCATCATCTTTTCCATCCCATATGCAAATCCTTTAATGCTGGCTCTCTAGCTCATCCAACATTCTAATTGCATTGAACCTATGATATGATGCAAGTACTTCTGATTAGACCATCATTCAGACTCTAGAAATTAAAAAAAGATCACCTTCTTTCTACATCTACATGTCGCAAAGAGTCTAAACAAACCAATTGTAACAACTAATTGAATATGAAGAATTTGTAGAAAGATTGAGGTTATCATCCTTTCTAAGCACGACTGGTCTAACTCCTTTTCATTGAGTAGTAGTAGTGAAGCATTTTTCATACTTATTAATCTTAGCCGTTCATCTGATACATTGACGGATTGACCTACTAGCAAAGGGTTTAGTGATTACCATGCAACGGAGTCATGTAAAGGATGCTCTAAAAGAAGTTCTACAGCGAAGAAAAAAGCTGAAAACATTTATGCAGTCACTATAGCATTAAGACCATCTCTCTTCATTGGTAATTTACATAGAATTGCTCATTAGCAAAAATAAGCGAAAGATTAACAATCATGAAGGAATTACTAACACCTCACCTTGCAATTTTCACTTTCACTAACTCTCGAGACATAGACATCAGGGATATGGGAGATACGATGCCAGTCCTCCCCCACTCCTTCACTGTAACGCTTACTCAATTCCGTACAGGAACTGATCCTCAGATCTCTTAAAGCAGTTAGGTTTTGTATGGATTGGGGCAAGAACTTAAGGCCAGGGCACCCTTGGATCTGGAGCAGCTGAAGGGCAGAGAGTTTTCCCATCCACTCTGGAAGAACAGTAAGTGCACACCGTGATAGCATCAGCTCCTGGAGTGAGGTAAGGTGTTGCATGGACTCAGGTAAGCAAGCCAGAGCTGGCAACCAACGGATGCGGAAGCTTCGGAGGGAGCTGAGGTCTCCCAACCCCTCTGGGAGCCACTTAAGATTCTCACAAAATTCCAGTTCCAGCTTTTGGAGTGAGGCGAGATGCCGGATCGATTGCGGAAGGCAGCTCGGCCTGTGCATTTTACTGATCTTCAAGTACCGCAGAGAGCAAAGATCCCCCAATCCTTCAGGAAACCACTCAAGGCCGCAATCTTCTATGTGTAGCTCTTGGAGGGATGTCAGGCGCCGAATCTCATCAGGCAACTGCCTCAGCTTCCAACATTTAGTAATCATGAATCTGGTGAGAGAAGTTAACTTCCCTATTGATCGAGGGAGGCTGGTTATTAGCATATAACTCAAGCACAATGTTTCTAGGCTCTGTAGTTCGCCAAGCAAATCCGGAAGCATGGAAAGATTAGACCAGCCATCAATGTCTAATCCTTGGGCGGGGCTGAGCTTTCGCATGCTATCTGGCAATTGCTTCATAAATTCGCAAGAGGATATCCTAAATGTCTTGAGCGCAGTCATTTTCTGCAGCACCTCCCAGTTGGATGATGTTATTGTTGTTCGTTCTAGTTCTAGTGTATTGAGGAGGCTACAAGAGGGCAACTTAATTGCACCATTATCATGTGACGGTGAGTGTGAGCCTTCATCATGAAACAGATGGAAACTTCCAGGGAACAGCAGACACTTGTTACCTTTTCCCCCAATAAATGTTAAGCATTGCATCCACGGAGGGAAGTAAGGCTTCACAGACAACATCGGACAGTCCTTTATGCTCATGGTAGACAGGCGGGGGAAACAGTGCAATGCATAGCTTGATGTTCCATCCTCTTGATAATCCGAAGTTGTTGTCCATAGCTCTACCAAGTTAGGCATTGATACTATCTTTAGGGTGTTCAACAAAGGTAACTCAACAATACCTCGCAGGTGCTTCAAGTTTGGCAATCTTTCCAAAATCAATTGAGTCAAATGAGAGAAGTGTGGTGTATTCATTTCTTTTGGTGTGCCATCCAGATAAGAACCATATTGCTTTGCCATCCAGAATGGAAGATGGGAACCTCGATAGTTTCGGACTGTCAAAGACTTGATTCTAGAGGGCGGTTGAAGACCATTGAGAACAGCCAGTTCTTGCTCCATATTAAGCCCTTCTTCATTGTTGATCTTCCAATCCTCCCATGGATGCCACCAATCTAATGTCAACCTGCGTATGCCATTCTTTTTCTTCAAGTAAGCTTCGTGTGCATCATTTGGGTTCTTTATATTTGCAATTCCCACAATGTTTAGGTCACCACTTATCATATTAAGATTTCTGAGTTCTGATATCCCTGCATTCTCTCTGCCATCCCCTATGACAAACATACCAAGGATTATTATTCGAGTTAGATGCTCAATTCCTCTTGGCAAGCCACGTAAACTGCGACATCCTTCTAGGTCCAAAACAAGTAGCCTCTTCAAGTTACCAATACCTTCAGGCAATTCTACTAGATTTATGCAGTATCGAAGCTCTATATATTCTAGACTAGCTAGCAAAGTGATGCATTGAGGTAGCATGGTAAGTTGCATCATACTGAGTTTCAGAACACGTAGCCTGTAAGATGCAAAGGAAGTAGGCAGGTATTTGAGACCTATACAGTTATTTAAGTTGATACGCTGCAGCTTTTGAAGCATCCCAAAAGATTCTGGCAGTAGTTGTTGCAGAGAATAACAACCATAAGTATTCAGCACCCTCAGATTTTTAATGTCACCTACAGATGTTGGTATCGCTTTGAGATTTGAACAACAAATTAGGTGCAAGCTTTGTAGATTACAGCAGTCACCAATTGAGTCGGGCAAATGTTTAAGATCCCTAGCATGAGATACTTCTAGACTTCTTAACCTTCTAAGCTTACCAATAGAATCAGGTAACTTTACCAATCTTTTGCAATTTGTGATATGAAGAGCCTGTAAGTTCCAACAATTTGATATAGCTTCCGGAAGTGTTTGATACTCAGCACCGGAGATTCTAAGATATCCAAGATATGGAAAATTCAATATGAGAAGGGGGAATGAAGCAGCACT
>DXKC01009591.1:0-18493 GCA_031170775.1 Cymbopogon citratus
AGAACGGAGTCTGCCGTGCGCCGTAGACGACTCATGTGGACTGTAGGGGACCTTGATGCCAAAATTGGATGCGGGAGTGGAGCAAGGCCCATACCGGTGCCCTTGGTCCATGCTCACGGCACGAGCTCCTCAGCCGCTCGGCCGCCGCCGCCATGGGTGCTCCTCCAAGCTACCACCGCTGCCTAGCTTGTGGATAGGTACTCCCCGAGGCCACGCACTGCTGCTACACATGAAGATTGATGAATCAAGACGTCCGCTCGCCGCCTCGCCGAGCCGCCATACCACCGCGCCGCCGTCGACTGAATTCTGGCCGTCGCGGGACACCTTCCGGCCAACCAGAGCCACCCACGCGCATGTCAGAGACCAAGACCAGACCAAGGACCCTCAATTGAGGCTCAGGGCCACCCGTGATGCGCCACCGCGCAGCTTTGCCACTGGTGAGCCGCTCCGCCATGGCGCAGAGAGGCAGGGGAAGAGGAGAAGAGAGAAAGAAGGCGCCCTTGCACCCGGCTCACGTGAGCCATGCCACTGCACCACAGCCCCACCGGACGGAGTCCACCATGGACCGAAGCCGAGGACCAGCCACCGTGCGCCGAATAACCGTAGACCCGGTCTACATGCACCGTAGGGCAGAGACGCTTCTGGGGACTCAGCTCACTATGAATCGGCTCTGCGGTCTATGCACCGCACAGCCACGGTCCACCATGGACCAGCGGCGCGTGCGCCGCGGCCCGTTGGGCTCCGACTCGCCACATGGCGCGCTCAGGCGCTGACGCGTGTCTGGGCCGGCCCGGCCCAACTCGGCCCATGTCCAGGCCCTAACTTGGCCCGCTCTAGGCCCACTTCGGCCCAGTCAACGTTAACCGTTGACCGGTCAACGCTGACCGTTGACCCTGGCCCACCAGTCAGTGGGTCCCACCTGTTAGTGCCACCAGGACTACTGACGTCGATGCTGACATCAGCGAGCCAATCAGAACATGCCACGTGTCAGCCTGTGGATTTTCCCTGCCCTTTTCTTTTTTTAGAAAATGATTTAAACTTCAAAAATTCATAACTAATTCATTCTAGCTCAGAAAAATATGAAACCAGTTTCTATATTTTTCTAAAATCAAGCTTTACATCATAGGCTTATGTTTGAGTGAATCTGGATCTTCTAAATTTGATTTGGTTCTTTGTGCTAAATCTATAGGGGTCGCTAACGCGACATTTACGTTTCGTTTTTAGACCCAGAGGAGAACCATCCGGAGGAGGAGGACCACGAGTATAACGAGGACCTAGGAGACGACTACTCAGGTGCCACATCCCACCTATCCTTTGTAGAATCCTATAGACATGCTATCATTTAGAATAACTAGCGCTTTACTTTTATGCAATTATAACTGTTTATGTTGTATGATAGAATACTTGGCAGCCTATACCTTGTCGTAACCCTTCACCTGCACACCCGCTGATAGATTAGACTTGTTCGCTCTAATATTACTGATACTACTACTTCTACTACGCTTTTATCTTGGATGAGATGCGTGGTAGGGGATAACTGAATTAAGGCACATGGTGCCGGAATTTGACCAACCCGGGGAGAGTGTTGTGTGAGTCTTGGGTGCGTGTGTGGTGAGGGTCGAGTCGACCGGGCAGGAATACATGACGAGCTATGTGGGGCCGATCTTGCAGGGGGTGCGACCTAGGCATCCCCACGAGAGGTACCTATTGCGGGTACATGGTGAGACTTGAGGTGGTCCCAGGGCTTGGACCTGGGATGGAAGTGCTGTTACGGCACTAGGGCGTGTGGAGCCCACTGGAGAAGATGTCCTGCTCAGTCCCCTAGGAGCTTTCTGGTATCTCAGACCCACTGGAATCACTTACTTTCCACTCACTCCTGAATGGGCGGGAGACGTCTTGGCCACTAGGTAGGACAATGCCACTACTATTCAGGTTGAAGGGTGATAAGGGTGGGCGGTATGGATGTTGGGAAGCCTGTACCGTCCTAGTCGCGTAGTGCCACTTGTGGGCCCGGCACTGCGCTCTCCTAGTCTCAGCGTGCCGGTTCATCGAGGTGTCCCAGGGCTGAGTGATAGGGTGGCATTGGACTAAGCTAGGAAGGGGCCGGAATTAGCCTAGTTGACGACGGTCAGCAATGAAGGCAAGTCTTGTGAAATTATAAAACCTCTATAGAGTGTATGGTTGATCGATCGATACATATGCCATTTCGATGGCTATGGACCCTGTTCCTGTGATCTGCTTCGCCTGCTAGACGAGATGAGTCCTTCTACATTCCCCTGGTTCCTTTGGACGGCGGTTTGCCGTTTAGGCAAGGGCGAGAGTTGCCCTTGTCGAAATGAGTGCGAGTGGTGTGAGAATGTGTTGGAATGGTTAAGGATGGATTAAAACTTGATGAACTATTATTACTATTTAATTACTTGTCAAATGCATAGGAAACTACAGCCATATATAGGTTCTCTTTTGATTACCCTATTTGCATCCAATTACCACATAGCAATGCAATCATAAGGTGGGAGTGGCCAGTACAAATCATACTGATAATTTGGAATTCAGGTGATGAAACGGAGTTTGACTCCGAAGCCGAATAGGACGAGTAGGAGCTTCGTGCCTTCGCTCAAGATGGTTGAAAAGGATCCTGCGCTTTGCTACTTCATGTTGTTCCGGATGTTATTTCTAGTTTGAATTCCGCCAAGTGGTGATGTAATAATTTAAACCTCTCTATTGTACTCTGATATTTCGAAGTATGACTATGTTATCAACTGAAATTCGGATAATGTGATGGGATGATCTTATAAGACTATCATGTTATACTTCGAATTTGTGGAATTCCCTTCGAGGAATTCGAGATCGTTTTAGGTGGCGCAGAGCTGTTCTGGCTTGGAGGATCCGTTGAGAAGGTTAACATATGCAGGTGGGACTTGCATATGTCATGTGGTTAGGAAGCCCCAGCTAGGTAGATAAGCGGTTCGAATCACCGTTTGCTCCTTGAAAAAAGGAGACTTGATCCTCGCACCTTCACCGTAGAAAACATGTAAAGTTTTGAATAAAAAGAATGAGATGGACTTAATTTTGTAGACTTAGAAGTTGGATAATAACTAATGATGAGTAAAATCTTGAGAATAAAATTATTAAGATTTTCCGTAAAAAGAACTTTTGATTCTTGCTAAAGCCTTACCTTGATACCCCTTTAAGCCAGCATATCCTTGAGAGTCTTTTCTTTTTGTCGGATAAGTCTTGCGGAGTACAATCGAGTACTCAGGGTTTGTTAACCCTTGTTGCAGGTACTAACTGGTGCTATTGGTCAAGTCATGTCAGTGGGCTCGACATGATTTGATGGTCTTCTCCTGACTTAGGTGCTCTATCTAAGTTGGCTTCTATAGCTCTACTCAACTTCCGCAAATAAAGTTAAGTTGTAAAAGTAACTTATTCTTGATATATACAATATTATTTTAAATTCTTCTGCAACTCTGATGTAAAAGTTTTGTAACAAATGCTGTAATGTTGTAGTTACTCCTTTTTTGATCCTGGTATGAGTTGTCAATCATGGATGATTTGGGTTTCCTGAGGACACCCGATAGAGCTTCCTAGATCGTCTGGGTCACATGCATGGCTGTCGGAGGCCTTGGTGGCAATGACAGGTGTACATGGGCCATATTATTTAGAAGGTTCTGCCACAGAACCAAAGCAATGGCTAATAGTTTACTCTCAATCAATCGAGTTAGCCAGAGGAGACAACAATCTCAAAGCACTATTCTTCCCAATGGCCCTAGAAGCAATGTCACTCCAATGCTTTGACAATTTACCAATAGGGTCCATCAGACATTGGAGTGTTCTATAAAGGGAATTCTACAACCACTTTGCTGGAATCATCATACATCCAATGACAGCCGTAGAATTACAAAGCATCACACAAAAGCAAGGATAAACACTTGGAGAATATTAAGAAGATTTGGCAAAACAAGAGCACAAGTACATGAAATCACAGATAGATAAGTTATCGAAGCATTCGGCAATGGAATCTCAGCAAGATATCAATAAAGACTTCAACAATGAAAACCCAAAGACAAACGAAGAATTCAAAAAAGACATGGAGAAACTCATATCCTCATAAGAGAATACCCGAAGAAGATTCTTCGACAATAGAGATAATCATGAAAGAAGAGGAAGACATGACAACAGAAACATCAATAAAAGGCCAAGACATGACAACACGGTAGCTGTGGTCAACAAGAGAATCAATTACCATGACATGTCATCACAAGAGAGGAACATAATAAAATAAAAACAGTTCTCAGAATTCGAAGACTCACAATGCCCAATCCACCCAAAGTCAGCACACAAATTGAAAGACTGCATCGATTTCATCAATCGTTACAAGAGATCGGGCAGATACTACAACAACACGGAAAGAAGAGAGGAAGAGCCAAGGAAGGAAGAAAAGAAGGCAGAAGGAGTGTTCCAAAAACCCCAGAAGCAGCTATTTGTAATATTCTCAGGAGTACCGGGGGCGAAAAGCAAACAACAACAGAAGTTGGCACATAGGTCCATCATGGCAGCAGAACCTGCAGTTCCTAGATATCTGGATTAGTCTGAATACCCAAAAATTTTACCAGAGGAGATCAATGGACAAGCACAGCCAACACGGGTTGTTATCTGCTAGTGGTAGCACCCATAATTGCAGGAATCATTGTACCGAAAGTTCTAATTGGTGGCTGTTGACACTTGTTAGCATCACCACCAAAGATTGGCAATGGTGCCAGAAGTGCCTTGTTGGTAAATTCTTATTAACTATTAGATAATTCCGCAAGCGCACAGAATATACCGATGTAGCACTTCATCCGAAAGTATTCCAAGGTATCGTTATTTATTTTATCCCAAGGGAAAGATTTTGCTAGGAATGTTTAATAAAAGAGGAATGAGATCCTTATGTCAACTACAATCTAGTATCAACTAGTGAGTAAGGGGGTAAGCGAACTATAGGAAGGGTAAGTGATCCCTATCTAATCTAAGGATAACTGGTAGAGTGTTAGCTAGGTGGGAGGACAATGAGTGAGTGAAGGACTCCTATGTATCTAACTTTACTTCTGTGAACTTAATCCTATGGATAACTGACTTAACTAGATTGGTGCCTTACTACTGTATAAGAAGGATAGCCGAGACAGTAGGAAGATTAAGAGGCTTACCACCTCACCTCCTACCAAAGCGACTATTGAGCTTATGGACGCCTTACCTTTTAAGAACTAGCCTGAACATGAGGAGAACCTAATGCCGCCCACGATCTATCACCTACTAGCGAGTGCGCGCCTACTTTTCGTGCAAGCCAGCGGCAATCAAAGGTAAGACTAATTATGAGCACCACGCTCACACTTACTCTTACAACTCTAGCTAACGCGTAGATAGCGAGAGCTCCTATGCAAGATAGGATGATGATACATACACAAGGAGTTGTTTACAGAAAACCAATCTAAATAAGGCAACTATACTACTAAGACAAGTGCACAACAAGACTATAAAGAGTATAGACTTGCACTAAGTAAATACTAAGTAAAGTAAAGCAAGAATATTATATTGATAAAAGGAAAGTCTTACAAAAGAAGAAAGGTACAAGAGTTATTACCAAACTCTCTAGAAAACGACTCCGGAGACCCCGTGCTTCGCTCGACTCGACTCTAACTCCCACTCTAGACTAAATACTACTACTCTTCAAAGCTTATATTGAGATGTGATGGGATGCTTCTCAAGGGTGGAGGCAGCCTCTATTTATAGTGGAGGATGGAGTAGGGGCTACTCCACCGCCACGTCAGTGATCCGCGTGATCACGCCTCTCCACCGTTGGATGAACCGACCTCCAAACCGACTCCAAATGGACGGCAGTGACAATTTCTTCACGTGGAAAGCATGCAAAGGTCGGTGGGAGCCAACCGACCTTGGCCGGCCATAGGGAGGGGATCGGCCGATCCCCCATGATAGGTGGGCCCCACCTGGGTCCTCCTAGGGGTGTCCCCATGAAACGATCTCAATTGTCCATGAAGGAAAAATCCACAGATTCAAATTATAATGTGATAATGCTAAGAATAACTCTATCACATTATCATATATCAGCTGATATCACAGTCATACATCATAAGATTACAAGTTTAGTATTACAACACTTGATAACATACCTATTATATGTTAATCTAACGATGATGTATCTAGAAGGACATCAGCATAGCACGTCAGCGAGTGAAGGCTCCTCCTTCACGGGAATCATCAGAGTCGGCGTAGAATGTTAGCGGGCATAGACTTCATCCTCCAAACCAAACTTGAGCATAGGTATGAGACCATCTAATCCTCCTAAATCTCATTATCTCTGGAAGTCAAGAAAATCTGCACACCGCCAGATGTGTGCAGGCCATGGTCAGCATCAATGAGCTTTAATGGAAATAGAAAATAAAGGGATTTGGTGATCCTAATATTTTGGCTGTGGATTGCATTCTAGCGCATGCGAAGTAGCAACAAGTGGTAAATAATAATTAATAGTTCATCAAGTTTTAATCCATCTCATCCACACACGTTCTCCCACCCATCACCACACACATCTCACCACACTCTCACTCTCTAGGCAACAAGGGCAACTCCCTCTCGTCCTTGCCTCAGCGGCAATGCCGGCATCCAACATAACCAGGGGAAGATAGAAGGACTCATCTCACTAGCCCAGATAAGCAGTACTTAGAAAAGGTCCATAGCCATCGAAATGGCATATGTATCGATCGATCAACCATACACTCTGTAGAGGTTTCACAATTTCACAAGATAGCCATCCTCGATGTCGATCACCATCTAGGCAGATTCCGGCACCCTCCTAGCCTAGGCCAATGCCGCCCTATCACTCAGCCCTGGGGCACCTCGGCGAACCAGCACACTGAGACTGGGAGAGCGCAGTACCGGGCCCAACAAGTGGTACTATGCGACCAGCCCACAGCAACCATACCGCCCACCCTTATCACCTCACAACCTAATAGTAGTGGCATTGTCCTACCTAGTGGCTAAGCCGTCTCTCCCCCATTGGAGAGCGAGTGGAATGCAAGGGCATCCTTCAAACTGGTGTCCAGACATATTAGGTCCTAGGGGTGATCGGGCAGGACATCTCATCAGGGTTCAACACCCCGTGCTTTAATAGCACCTCCTTCATGGGGCTTCACCCTGGGACCTCCTCAAGTCACATGTACCCACAACAGGTACCAATCATGGGAATGCCTAGGTCATATCCCCGGCAAGACTCACCCCGTGGGCTCGTCGTAGATCCTGCCCAATCGACTCAACCCTCACCACACACGCACCTAAGACTCACCTAGCACTCTCCCCAGATTGGTCAAGTTCCGATACCACATGCCTTAATCCAGTTATCCTCCACCACGCTTCACATACCAAGGATATGTAAGTGTGATATGGAGTAAAGTGCAAGCAAGCAGACAGTTATATATAAGTGCGAGTGCATAGCTAGGTGATTGTTGGCAAATCTTAACGTCACCACCGAATATCGGCAATGGCGCCAGAGATGCCAGAGGGGTACTTCTATTAACTATTGGATAATTCCGCAAGCGTACAGAATATACCGCTATAACACTTCACCTAGGAGTATTCCAAGGTATTGTAATTTATATTTTCCCAAGGGAAAGCAGCTAGGAATGTTTAACAAAAGGGGAAAGAGTTACTTATGTCTACTATGGTCTAGTATCAACTAGTGAGTAAGGGGGTAAGTAAATGATAGGAAGGGTAAGGTGATTCCAAGATCCTAAACTAAAGGTAATTGGTAGTGTTAGCTAGGTGGGAGGACAACAAGTGAGTAAAGGACTCCTATGTATCTAACTTGACTCCTATGAACTTAACTTAATAGATAGTTGACTTGACTAGATTAGTTTCTTACTACTATGTGTGAGGGATAGCCGAGACAGTAAGACGCTTAAGAGGTTATCACCTCACCCCTTACCGAAGCGGCTAAGCTTACGGGTCGCCTTACCTTTTAAGAAATAGCCTGAACTTGAGGAGAACCTAATACTGCCCACGATCTATAACCTACTAGGGACTGCGCTCCTACTTTCCGTGCAAGCCAGCAGTAATCAAAGGTAAGATTAAGTATGAGCACCATGCTCACACTTGCTCTTACAACTCTATCTAGTTGCAGCTAGATAAAGCTCCTATGCAAGATAGGACGATGATGCACACACAAGGAGTTGTTTATAGGAAACCAATCCAACTAAGACAGCTATATTACTAAGACAAGTGTACAACAAGACTATGAAAGACTTGCACTAAGTAAGTACTCAGTAAAGTAAAGTAAGAATGCTATATTGATAAAGAAAAGTCTTAAAAGAGAAAAGGTACAAGAGCTTTACCAGACTCTCCAGAAGACGACTCCGAAGACCCTGAGCTTCGCTTGACTCGACTCTAACAGCTTGGACTTCTTGGAGTCTTGAACTCTTGGAAGCTTGGAATGATTGAGATGAAGGGTGGAGGTTGCCTTTTATAGAGGGAGGTGGAGTAGGGGCTACTCCACCGCCACGTCAGCGATCCGCGTGACATCTCAAGCCTCCAAGCAACGTCAACAACTCCGGCGCCCCTCCCCTGATGGATCTGATGACGGCTCTGGTAACGTTGGTGATTCCTCAATAGGAATCACTACGAACACATGGCTTTTTCCATAGCCATTGTGTAGCGTCTTTGTGTGTGATGAATGATTGTCAACAAGGTCCAACACTTTTGGTCGGTAGGTTGATCGGTGGTTCTGCTAATCCCGGGCACAGGGTATTGTGTCAAAACGTGTGTCTCTTAGTTAGTATTGTGCAGGTGTGGAGTCCGGAAGCGGTAGTGATGATCGGGAGAAGGTCAAGCGGGCGTGCCGTGCTGACGGACCGGGTGTGGTGAAGGGCGGACGTGGTGCTTGGACTGAGGGACTGGATGACCGGGTGCTAGCTATGGTGGCTAACACTTGGGACATCGACAAGTACAAGATGACATGGCGGGGGATGCGTATGGGGTACGCTACTCATGGTGGTGTGGTGGTTTGGCCTCAAAACCATCACGATGTTTGGTGGTTTCACCTCAAAACCATCGGCTAGGGATGCATACAGGCTATGCTACTCGCGGTGCGGGTTTCGTGGGTTTAGGCCTCAAAACCCGGGGTGGTCCCTCTGTGGACGGGCGGCACATGGCGGTATCGGGGAAATTGCGTAGATGCAAGGCTACCTATGAAGAAGGCGCGGTGGTCATTGAATTGTTGAAGAAAAACCTGGACGGTTTTACCCCTAGAGGGTATTTGGGTTGTTTGCTTTATATAAGAGCATTTTTGTCTTTTGATGGGCGCCTATATATATGTGAAGGAGGCTGGTTGGGTAGCCATCCTTGGAGGGTCACTCTCATTTGTGTAGAGTTGAGATGAGGCTAGGGTTAGAGAGAGGAGTGGCTCTTGTTCTTGAGCTTTTTGCTATCTATAGCTTTGATTTGCTAGGAGTGGCTTATAGCCGAACCTCATGAGTTAATCAAGGACCAATTTTCGGGCTCCAATTATTCTCCCTCCAAAGTCTGAGTTTTTCTATTTTCCATGATTTTTGGAGTTATTTTTTGGGGATTTTTCGTTCGTTGGATTTGAGTTGATTTGGGGTGTTTTTTATTGATATGTGACGAGCTAGGACATGTGCTGATCCTATTCCTCAAGTGATTCGAATCAATTTCCCATGAGCTCAAAGATCAATTGAAAATTCGTTTTTGGGCGCTTTCCTATGCTTTTGACCGTGATCTGATTTTCCCAAGGATTGACCAAACTCTGGGCAATGATTTCTTGAGGATAGCCTGAATACTGCCTTAAGATCATCTGGATTTAATTTCATGGCAGCAGGATTTCATTTGGGTCAAAATCATCGATTTTGTGGCCGCTCTGTTCATAGCGGTTGTTACCTGTTCGTTCTTGGTTGCTTGCGTGTGGGGGCTGAACTCCTGGCTGGTCCGTGCGCTCACAGAGCCGAGACCCATAGCAGTACTACCAACGCTGGCGTTCACGTCGTGCGTGCTCTTCAGAGGCGGCAAGCAGACCCACCGCCCAGAGCTTCACTTTGTTCTTGGCGTACGTGCGCTCACATAGTCAGCTTGTGTGCTCACTGTCTGTTTGGTGCATTAGTGTCTGAACTTCTATGATTTCCTAAACGAGCTCAAGCTGTGCGTCTAAGAGCAGCTGCACATAGGTGCTTGTCTTTGAGCCATCAGATTTTGGTTGGTTACAAGCTTCGTTCATGACTTCAAGCAATTTTTAGCTCATCACTAGAGAATTGATTTGACTCATTTTGTTTGGAGTTCAACTCATGGTTTGGAGAGTGCTGATTTGCTTTTTGCTTGAAGAACTCGTGGCTGAATAGAATCCCTCAGTTGTTAATTGCAGTTCAAGATCAATGTGCTCTTTTGCAGATAGTAGCAGACTATCTTCGGCAGAAGGAACTGCTCTCTCCCATGGATAGATATGCAGGTTTACAGTAGTACAACAGCTGCTCGTGCATCTCGGTAAGTAGAACTGAAGCTTGGCTCATCGTCATTCAGAGCAGCAGCTGGAGTGCTCGTGCAATGTAAGCACCTTGCTGTAAATTCATTAGCTTGTGTAGCTGTTACTTTAGTGCTTCACTGAACATTCATTTAGTAATTTTGACATGTCTGCCTACAGCTCTTATTAATCATTCTAGCACTCGTTCATACATGCTTGGATTTAATTGATTGTTTAATTTCTGAGCTTTGAAATAGGATGCATGTGTGTCGATAGTAGGACTGTTTCTGTACCTTGCTAGTTCTCAAGATCAACTCATTGTTTTGAAGCATTTCTCTGAACTGGACTTAGCACATCGCCACTGCCATTAAATATTCTTTGGTAGCCTGAAGCTTTGCTTAATCTCTCGAATTCACTAGCAGCATTCTTTGGCTATCCATTGGAATATTTATTTTTGCTTGGAATAGTGTTCTCGGTTGAGTTGCTGCTCTGCACGAGCAGTCCCGTGCTTTCTTCTCTGCCCAGAATTTCTAGTTCAGGCAGTTGGATTTTTCGGTCTATATTTTTAGCTCCGTTGTTTTGCCCGCAGTTTGCACGTTTGAGCTCCGATTTCTTTTTCGCCTTTTGCGTTGGCTTTTCGGGCTCGTTTGTGGTGTCTCGCTGTGTTCCTAGGGAACATCCACTCATTAGTTGTGTCGTGGACATCATGGTGTTTGGTTTGCGCGTTTGGTGATGAAGTTAGGACAACGACCAATTATTTCAAAAGAAATTTACGGCTCCCATTCACCCCCCCTCTGGTCGTCGTTTTCGATACTTTAATTGGTATCAGAGTCGGTTAAGGATGACTCCACCTTAATCGGTCCGTGATCCACGAAGGCGACCCTGTTTGAGGGTAAAATTTTCTTCTGACTTTCTCCGTCGAGCTTTGAGATTCTTTCTGCTAACTCTAACGGTGCCTTGAGAAATAGCACCAAGCTCTTCTTATTATGTGTCTTTGTCCTCAGGTTTGATTGATGTATATGTGGGTGGGGATGACCACAAGTGGCGGAAGAGGCATGCGGAGCTTGACAAGGACGATCAAGCGATGGCCTTGATGAAGCTTTTGATCGATGGGATGAACAAAGGAGAAGATTCTCTACCCAAACTTCTTAAGATGAGTCGAGGTAGACTTGCCCAAGGTATAATTGGTTTGTTCACTCATCTTTGTGCGCGAGTTGCTTGTTGAGTACAAGAAGAATTTGGACATGTCTAAGCTTGATAGTGAGAATGCTTCTACTTCATGCATGTCTAGTGTCCTTGCCTTGTAGCTCTTGTGATAGCTTGCGTCTAGAAAATGAGCAACTGAAAAGAGAACTTTAGACATAAAGTGATTCTTCTAGAATGTGCTCATGAAGTAATTGACATTCCTTGCCTTGCTTGTCAAACCTTGCGCAAGGATCTTGATTATGCTAAAATTCTAAAAATGAACTTGCTTTACTTAAGTCAAATGCTTCTTTACCATGTGATTCTTGTGAGTCTTTGCATGCTGAAATTGAAGAACTAAAATTGACTCACACCACATTGTAGATGAACTTGAGCATGCAAGGACTAAAATTGATGAGACAAATTCTAGGCCTTGTAGCTTATGCTCTTTGCATGTTAATAATGATGCTTGCCTTACTTCATGTGCTAAAAAATGATGCCTTGCTTGATGTGAATGATGATGTTTCTTCCACTGCTCTCATTTGCACATCTTGCATTGATTTGAAAAATAAAGTCCTGGCTTTGAAACAAATGCGTGATGATATGAGCGCCAAATTGGTTGAGCACGATGAGATGAGTGCCAGCCTTGAGAAAGAGATTGAAATCTTGCGTACCACATATGCCGAGTGCATTTGGAAGGAGATGGAAAATTTGAAAAATGATCCTTGTGGTACTTGTGATTGCCTCAAGTTTGAAAATGAGGTTTTAGCTAAAAGATGCAAGAGTCTTTGTGCTAAGTCTTTAGAGTCTCACAATTCTTGCAACTCTGATGTTGTTTCAAAAATTGAGTTGAGTTCATGTGTTGCGCATGAGTTTTTGGATGATAGCACTTGTGCCGAGGTTTTGGATACCTCTTCCATAGCTAGCCCTAAGCTTGTTGCTTCGTCGGGTGATGTCCAAGGGATTTCTCATGGCAATGATGCTTCTCGGATCTTTAGAACTCTTGTTCCCAGACCAATCTTTCATTGCACCTTTTGCAAGAAAGATGGACATTCATTCGATTTCTACTTTCGCCGTGTCAAACACGAGCGACGTGTTCGAGCTAAGGCTTTTAGGAAGCCACGTATCCCTTCTTATGGCACGTGTGCTCCTAGTATTGGCACCAAGTTGAAAGTTGGTGTTTCTTGCTCTAAGTCCCAAGGACTTCTCACTTGACGGGAAAGATGAGCGTGTACTTCTCCCGCTCGATCTCCTTACAGCTGCCGCCCATGCTCATGCGCATGTGCCTCTTACTTTTCTTT
The DNA here is from genome assembly GCA_031170775.1 of Cymbopogon citratus. NCBI lineage: Eukaryota > Viridiplantae > Streptophyta > Magnoliopsida > Poales > Poaceae > Cymbopogon > Cymbopogon citratus. The sequence continues at coordinate 12,994 of DXKC01009591.1, forward strand.
TCATTGCCTTGTTCCTAGCGCTTCCTTCTGCCCTTCCCTTCCCAGGTCCCGTGCAGGTCCGCTTCTGGTGGTTGCCCTCGCCGTTCATGGCCTGCCCCACCGCGAAGAAGAAAGCCTCTACGGCGGCATGCTCGGTGGATCGTCAATGATGATGGCATTCTGCGGTTGGCTCTAGCCCTGTATGAAGGGAGAAGGTGAAGCCTGACCACCTCCTTCGTCAGTGAGCACAAAACGTAAGGCATGAGGAAGAACAAGTTCCGCAGCCATGGACGGTGCCTCTATGGCTCTGATGGGCGTCGGCTCGCTAGGGATTATTAGCAGACTATGTGGAGCAGCGTGGCGGCACATCGGAGAAACATAAAAGGATTGGAGTGGGCGCTAGAGTAGATGGGATCGGGAATATATATAACGGCAGGAAGGAGAGGCGACAGGCAAGAACCCAAAACGCGTTGTGTGGTTCCACGATCCATCTTTCTCATCACGCGTGTGGAAATTAAAACAATCCGACTGCCGATACTAATAATAATTAGGGAGTAGGAAACAATGATGATGCCACTAGTATACTAGTAGAGATGTGGATAAAGATCAAGTGGAATTATATACTAGTCCTTAATTCTAAATCGAACTGCAAACTCCAAGTCCAAAAAAATCCCCTAAAATCAGAAACCCTTTGCAGGTAGAAAACCTCAATTTTTATTTCTATATATAGAAGCGCTAAATTCCGGAGGAAAGGACGTACATGTTGGTCGACGTACTGGTTCGTCATCCCCCGTGGTCACCATCTGAGCACGACGGGCTCTGTCAAGGAACGAGCACGCCACAGGGCGGGCCGGGCTGCCTGCACGCGGCGGTGGAGAAGGAATGGCTCGCCGACGATCGAGCCGCGCTCCTTGGAGGGACATCGATTGACGAGATCCTCGATGGATCCATGCGCGGTGTTGGCGGTTGGCCGCACGCGTGCTCCGGCGAAGAACTCGTTGCGTCGGCAACGCTCCAGCGTTACGTGGTCCGCCGCCACCGTGCTCACTCACGCGGGCGCGAGCACCACCGTACCGTCTTCTCTTCATCGCCGGTGCCCTGGCTCCTGCTGCCGCTGCTGCGCGAGAAAGGTTTTCCAGGGCGCTTTTTATTCGGGCGAAATCGAAGGAGTGCAGTTGATCGCGATTGGACGGACGAGATCATCTCGGCTCCTAAATGGGCTGCAGACGTAAGGAATTTGCAGGCCATTTCTCTACTGCTGAAATCCTACGTTTTTTAATGAGTGGAATGTGGAAGAATAAACCCATCCTTTAGCCCATTCAGCCCAACCGTAGACTATTTCAGCCCAACTGTAGACTATACTGAACTTCCAGCCCGGCCTAGATAAAATCTTAGAGCACAAATGGCAGCCCACAGCACAGATGCAGCGAAGTCCCTCTCACGTTGGTCGTCTAGCCGGCTAAAGATCTTGCTGGTACTTCACAATGTCTACGCTTATCAGTTATGAGAGAACTGAGTCGTAGCTCAGGTGGCAAGGATCGCTGGTCTGCGTCCTGCCCACCCGCGTTCAAAGCCCGGCTTCGACGCCGGTGTCTCACCCTAGAACAGTAGGTTTCCATATATTTCGTTGCCTCACACAGATGTAGCATAACTGTCAGATCTATCAGCCGTGGTGTGTATAGCCTATGTATAAGATGTATGTCTAGCTTGCGCACCAGGGTATGTCAGTGTGTGTGGTAGTAGTGTGTGTTGGTGCGTGAGTTCAGATACTACAACTTGTACTGTAAGGTTGAGGCAATAAAAAAAAAAGTAATGTTGTCAGCTGGAGTCCGGTTTTGCTGGCTAAACATTACTCAGCTCAGTAATGTTGAAGGCGCATCAGTAAAAAACAAAAGTATCAGAAGTTCAGAGGTTATAACTACGGAAATCCAAAGAATAAAATTAGATTTGTTTAATTATGTTTGCTAGCTAAAGGAAGACCTTATGGTACACACTCTCACTAATCAACCCTTGTTTCGTGCAGACTGTGTTAACCCGAAATCTATCATGAACAACCTTTGTTTTCTACTGCAGCGCAACTTTGTGGAAACTTGGGTGAGGTTCTAGCTTATGTCAAAGTAGTGTTGTTTTGTAATAAACTAGGCAGGCAGGCACGCTTCGCCGCGCCCATATTGGCTGCATAGACCTTTGTAAAAGTCTCGTGTGATACTCTTAAGGTAAACATAACAACAATGACAAGATAGTATTCATTAATTTATATATGTATACCAGACCGAAGCACTAATCTATAGAGACTCAACTATACATTATTTATTTGCTATCTCGCTAAATAAATGTACGTGCTTTCAGGAAAACAGAAAACAATTTGCAAATATAAAAAATGGTTACAAAAAGTATAGATGCTTGACATGTTGTGGATTGTAGGAAACAAATAACAGATGGACCCTCATCTCCAAATTAGTTCAGTAAGAATAAAACCACTACTGCTGCATGACCTTTGTGCTCTCAGAATGTTCTCCCTGCAATCTCTTTGTCCTGTGAATAGGCTTGTTAAGCAATTAAAATTGTTGGTCAATGAAAAATTAGGATGAGCATGTCAAGCTCATTAAAAATAATTTGAACATTAGTAAGGTTGCCATTGATAACAAAGATAACATCAGTGAGGGTGATCAAAAGTTATATCAAACTTTCAGAAAAAAAAAATAAATCAATTCTATCACCTAATGGAGGACATGAACTATCTGGTTATTGTGTATATATTTCTGATGGGAATTCATATTGCCTAAACCAAAAAAAATATATAACAATAGGATTGATCTTGGCAGCAATTTATTTCTTTGTCCCTGATGGTGACTAAATGCATTCAATTTAGGTGAGAACTCTCATATGATATTCTTCAGCAAAGAAGAGGACCTGAACTATATCTGCTCATCGCGTGCATTTTGTATGAGAATTCATATTGTCTAGACAAATAATATCTTATCAGAACTAAAATTTAAAAAAATCAAGAATGCCATTCCTGTGAAATTTGCTTTCAAATTTCATTCCATTTTCTGCTCATCTAAGTCAATTGAATCAGTACCTAAATGTGCACAAAGTGAATGGTACAGAAGGTACCTTAGTTTGATGTATAGTAAGGAGTCTAACATACATTACATGCTAAACTCAGGTTCATCGCATTTCAATCAAACTCTTCGGATGAAGCAGGTGATGCCTAACCACAGATGATGTAAAGAAATCCGCAAACTCTTCATTGGCATGTGGTCGAGTTAAGTGAGTGGGGTCTGAAATTCTATGACACTTTTATAAGTTATTTTATTGGCAAGACAAAATAACACCAAATTTGGAGATAAAAAAGACATCAGTGTACGGCACAGATGAATGAGGCCAATCAACAACGCTGAGCACAGGAAAGCAAGAGTACCAAAGCACAGGCGTAGTGACACGAAAAAAAGACAGCGAGAACAGGCAGGAGGCGTGCATACCTGACGACCAAGCGAGCCCAGGGCGATGTGGCCGGAGCCAAGGCCCAAGGGGCGGGAAGAAGTCGAAGACCGAGAGCCCCAACCTGCGTGTAAGACGCAAAAATGAGCAGTTCGACCGAGCATGTCATATATATGGAATAAAAGAAGGGAGCAGTTCCACCGAGCGATGTCATATATATCCACATGCTCCAAACCCAAATCATAATCTCTTGGAAGCTAATCAGATGGCTACCCAGAAGCGCATCAGGCTGATTTGAACTGAACCATATTGCAAAAATAACAGAGTTGGTGTCCAATGATGAGTATACTCTAAAACTTTTGCAGACCATTCCCATCACACTGAAGAGGACCCTACTATACTTCCCACGGTCAAACACAAAGCAGGACATACTTGAAGTAGTATGTTCACTCACCAGCACCTCACATGGGCACCTGATTTGTTGATGAATTTGTACAGGCCATGGGGGCTTCCAAAGGCGACCACAGTAACACCTGATAGATCACCTCGCTACCATGGCTCCTCTCAACCATGTTGAAAGACAACCATGGTAGAGGACACAATCTAGCGTCGCAAACTCATCAACCTCAATTTGTCAGGTGGTGGCCATGGTTGGTGTTGCTCAACATTCCAGCATAATAACATAGCTTTGGATTGTTGCCACAAATGCAAACGTGCATGTCTGCTCATTTCTATAGCAATCAACGGATCTATCAGCACGGTAATCTGAGCACTCATTCCCTCAGACACCATCTGGTCATCAACATTACTGCTACCTGACACAACAACACCCAACCAAGATGCAGAGGTAAAATTGGTGATATACCTTTGCTGCATTTCTTAGAACTCCACTTGAGCATTCAGCGAGGTGGACGTAGGCTTGATTGCAATAGTCAGCATAGGCATCAGCCTGGGCTTATCATGCTCTGGGATGTCTACTAACTGATGGAGGCACAAGTGTGGTTACCTCATTCAGAGTAGCCGGAGTAGCAGCCAGCATGGCGGCTGGTGCAGCCGTCGGCAGGACACCAGCAGCACGTCGGTGCCACCATTGGATCAAACAGTCGAACGGTTGGTCTGCGCTGATCCCACGGCCACAACACATGCCAGCAGCCCACCACCAGCAGCACCCATCGCATCTGCGCAGAACGTAACAACCACTACCATGTCGGCGCAAGCGCAGCTGAAGTGGAGGCAGAGCGTGGCGGGGACGGGAGCCGCAGCGGCGGCAGACGCGGCCCCGACGCCGTCCAACATGGGGTTGCGCTCCGCGGCGAGGCCCATGATGGCGTGGCGCGCTACCCCCAGGTGGAGGAGTCGTGGAGGCCGTCCTCTCGACGCGGACCAGATAGCCGCGGTAGGTAAAGTCAAATCGGACGCGGGTGTGCATGCCACGGTTGTCGAAGCCAAGGCGGCGGCGGAGGAGTTCGCCACTGCCGACAGAGTGGAGTCCAGGGCGCGACGGCGGCGTCCCACCGCTCCACGTTGGCCCTGGCCCACGAGAAGCACTGCTCCATGCGAGCGTGGAGCGCGTCGATGGGGACGTCAGCGAAGCTGGTGTGGCCAGCCGGGCAAAATGTCGAACATGCTGAATGCGCCGACCCCGCAGCCATCTCCCACGCCAACAGGCCACCTCCTGCGGCGCCAACAGCATTAGCGCGGAGCACCGCGGCCGCTGCGAGTGCCACCTCGGTGACAGTCCAGTCCATCGTCGAGGGAGCCGTCGTAGCCACCGAGTGGTGCGATGCAGAGCATGCGCTCGGCTCGATGGGGCCGAGGCGGACACAACGTAGAAGGCCGGGGTCGTCGGGCTCGAATTTGGAGTGGCTCACGCCGACGAACACGAACTGGCCTCCTCCATACGGCGCGGAGCGCCAAAGAGGCCTCCAGCGGCGGAGAGTGTTGGGAATATGCCCTAGAGGTAATCATAGAGATGATGATATTCCGGCTGTATCTATGAAAATTATATTGTGTTCAATGAATATCCATTATAGACAACTTGTATTGATTGGCAATTATGTGAATTGCTTGTGAAACT